>JAJLXV010000191.1:0-27352 GCA_030571435.1 Myxozyma mucilagina | reverse complement strand
TATTTTTTAAAAAAAAAAAAAAAAAAAAAAAAAAAAAAAAAAAAAAAAAAAAAAAAACATAAATTTTCAGTATTAATAAAAGACCAGATTTTTAAAAATAAACAAGAAGTCGGTAATAGTTTAGTGGCTAGAATTTCCGCCTGTCACGCGGGGGACCGGGGTTCAATTCCCCGTTACCGAGAGTAACAAGTCTCGCGGCTTCAATACTTTTTTTTTTTTTTGCAGTTTGTATGTTTTTTTTCCTTTGTATTTCATTGAAGATTTTGCATTTAAAATTGGCGGAAAAACGCGCGAAATGTGCGAAATAATCGCAATAATAGTCGGAAAATCGCACGTAAATTTAAGGTTTGAAAGTCAGGAGTTAAACTTGCGTCGTCTTCCCAAAGTTGTCCCTTGCAATTCTTCCTGTTCCTCGGACCATTTATTAACACTTCCAAATTTCTCTCGTGGCTCATGAAAACGATCTAAGCTTGGTTGCGTTTTGTAGAGATTGGAGTTTGAGCAGTCTGACAGTAGCTGTAGACCATGAATTAACATTGTGGATAAATACACAAGGGAATGGCTATAGTAATATTGTGCTTTTTTCAATTTTTGTTTCCTTCCGTTGTACGTTTTGCTCATTTTATTACGAGCTCATTTATATAACTAGGCGTATAAATGAACTGATCATTAGTGTTGCTTTACTGTCTACTTATCTTCCACTATATCTGCATTTTTTCTTTTCTGTTGTTGGTTCTATATATGGGAGGTAAGCCATCGCTAATCGGTTCTTTTCATTCTTTTATATTGTATTATTTATGGACGACGTTTGGCCCAACAGTTGATTATTTGAGCTAAACCAAAACTTGTTACGAGTCCTGAAGCTGGCATCTGCTAAGCATGAGACTTTTGTAGTTCTTATGTAGCTCATGGATAGAAGATTCATATATAGAGCCAAATACAAAAACCGCGATTTCAGCACACCCTAGGAGGAAACAACACTTCTGCACTGAAAACGGCTTCAATACTTATATTAACTGTTGATTAATAGGGAAGCTTTTTGAGGTGGAAAATTCAAAAAATTTGAATATCGTGAAATAATAAACATGAAAATATAAACTTAAAACATAAACAACATCTACAATCACCGTAAGAAAACACAAGAAATAGTAAACAAAGAGACTAATGACAAATAATGACACATGACGATTGATGGCAAAACAAGTAAATAATATAATATGAAAAAAAGACATTATTCTAGTAATGATGTGATGTAGTGAAAATGGGTTTACTATATATGGTAATATGTGATCTACTACAGAGAACAGTAGAAAATAAAAACTTTTGGCAATTTTAAGGCGATTTTAAAATCCAAAAGGATTCTCAGCAGCTGAAATAAAATTAGTTAGTAATTGACACAAAAGAAAAACTATAATATAGTTAATGGACTTACTCGCAGCAGCCAGATTGGCTTGTCTTTTTCCAGTTGGAGTAGGTTGTACAGGTTTCACACCAAAACTGACCTTAGGCGGTGGTCCGGTTTTCATGGGAACAAGTGGTTGAGTTATATCACGACCACCTGGAGGACCATTACCAAAGCCCCATCCAGTGGGTTGAGATTGTAGCATTTGCGGTTGTTGTTGTTGCTGTTGGGAGAATTGAGGTTGAAACGCAGTCTGCTGAGGCTGCAGAGCGCCGCCAAAACCAGTTTGCATTGCAGCGATTCCAAAATTTGATTGCGGCACAAAAGGTCGCGTAGGTTGGGCTTGGAGAGGTTGAGGTGGAGAGACAACAGTCTGGAAGGGAGACTGCTGAGGAAAGCCAGTTTGTTGGTAAAACACACCAGTGGGAGCAGCTTGTGCTGGCTGCACATTAGGTGGAGGAGGAATTTGCTGCACAAATTGAGTTGGCTGCGCTTGAACTGGTGGAGGTGGCGCAGGACGATGATAGCCGTAGAATACAGTTTGCTGAGGTTGTACAGGAGGTGGTGACTGAACGAAAACCGTGTTCATAGGAATCTGCTGAGGAGCAGCAGTGACAGCGGTGAAAACAGTCTGCGGTTGGGGTTGCGATGTAAATATCATACCAGTGGGTGCAACAACTTGCTGTGGTGGTGGCTGCTGATACACAATTTTAGGCTGCAAAGCAACATACTGCGCGTTAGGTTGAGCTTGCTGGCCAGTGGCTGCAGAAACAATAGGCGCCAGAACCTGCGGCTGTGATGATTGAGAAGCCGCAGTTTGTTGAGGCTGCTGAACAGGCGCAGGCGATGGAACAAGAGGAGTCATGAGATCTTTAAGCGCACCAGTAGGTTCAGGCTGCTGTACAAGGGCGGGTTTAGGGGGCTCAGCAGCGGGAATGGAATCTTGAGTCGAGGATAGTAAATCAGTCGCATTAGGCACAGAATCAGGCCGCTTAGGTTGTGGAGGTGGTTGATCTCCAGAAAGATGAGCAGCATCAACTGAGGTTGAGGTAGTGACAGCCGGAGCTGGTCTCGACTTGCGAGTATTGTTCTTGAGCGCACCTCCCGGTCCAGAAAATAGCGTAGTTCCATCATCTTCGGTTTCAGTAGCGGGCTCAGCACTAGGTGATTTCTTTCGATACTTTTCGTCAATAACTTTTGATACTCTTAAAATATCACCTTCCTTCAGTCCAAGCATACGCATGACGGATTGAGTGATATCAGGCAGAACAGCCTCATCCATTTGATCTCTTTCAAAGTTAGTTGCATATCGCTGGCAGTTGTTGTAGTCCACTCCACATGAAAGGAAGAAGTCAAACCAGTCAAAGCCATTTTTAGGTTTTGAAGAGTTGCCGTTTTGATTGTTTCTAGGCGGCGCGCTATTTTGACTTTGTGAAGTAGAGACAGCACCCATAGTCGACTGCTTTCGGGGTGAAGAACTTCCCGAAGCGTGCTCACCAGTGATATGTTCGACATAATCGAGATCCTCTAAAGACATTTTATTAGCAGCAACAGCAATCTTGACACCATTGAGTTTGTGAAGTTGAATCTTTCCATCCTGGAATCCGACAAAGGCTGCATCAACTTTGAACGAACCCGAACGATCAGTCCAGGTGCGTACTTTAGAGGGATCCGGTTCTGTGCCATAAGTAAATATTTTGATAGTAAAATGTAAAAGTAAAACATACTAGGTTTGGAGGGTGCCTTTGGAGGTGGTGAAGCGTCCAGCTCACGTTCACGTTCGCGGTCACGGTCGCGATCACGTTCGCGGTCACGATCACGTTCACGATCGCTCTGCTTGCTCACTCGCGAATCTCTTCGAGAAGATCGCTTTGGCTTCGTGGGGGAGGGCTCGTCTTCGATGATTGATGTCTTACGAGCCGGCTTCTTGATAATTTCAATGTAGCTTCGAGGGACGACACCTTCGCGGCCAGAAACAGAATGCTTGACAACGAGCCACTCGTCACTCATGCTGTCGTCAAGAATAAAGACATCGTCACCCTCACGTATAGTTACTTCGTCAGCACCTTCAGCATCAAAATCGTACAACGCACGGCCAAATCGCTGACCATTGGGCACCGACGCCTCAATAACTTCACGAAGGCCAGATGCACGCTTTGTGCCGACTAGATCGCCAATGGCCGAAATGATCTCCATGGCAGCATCCTTGGATCCTGCATGTAAGTCGAGCGAGATTGAAGGGTGCTCGAATTCCAAAAAGACATGCTTCTTCTCAGAGTTGTAGTTGAGGAGGTTGGTGATGGACCACTGCTGGGAGGACGAGCTGGACTTCTCGGACTCGGGGGAGAACATGATGGAGCCATTGCCGATGGCGAGCGTGGCCTTGTACTTTTTCTTGCCGTCGACTTCCTGCACATTCCATTTGAGGAACGCGGTAGATCGCTTCGAGGGCGAGGAAGTCTTGGGAGAGATGATGGAGTCGTTTGATTGGGCGGAGTAAGTGCGGGGACGCGAGGGAAGCTGCGGCGCGTCATCCTCGTCGTCTTCCGCGTCGGCTTCGGGATACTCCGGTTCCGGCTCGCGGTACTTGATGTAGTTGTTTGATCTGTGCGACGCGAACGAGGGCTGCTCCTCCAGCTGCGGCCGGACGGGCTGCGGGGGCGGTGCGTCTTGGTACTGCTGCTGTGGCTCGTACTGGGGCTGTGCCGGAGGCTGCTGCGAGACACTCGCATGGCGGGCGGCCGCGTGCGCCTGCGCTTCGTCCTCGGAGACAAACTCGAGATAGTTGGCGGGCGCGAAGCCGTACTCGTCGCGCACACCGACCAAAACCCAGTCCGGATCCGCTGTGTCGTAGACGTCCAGGATCTCGTCTTCTTTGATCGACAGCTCCTCGTCGGTCTGGCGGTCGTAGTCGTACAGAGCACGCGCCTTGCCCGCGACAGGCATGCTCTCGACGTAGTTGTTAGGCACGAGACCGACGGGCTCGTCCTCCTCCGCGCCGACTACGCGCTTCTTCGCCTTGAGCCAGTCATCGTCCGGGTTGCGTTCCAATATATAGAGCACATCTCCTTCGGCCAGACTGAGCTCGAGGGCCGATTGAGCTGTGTAGGGGTAAATCGCCACGCAGAGCGCGATGAATAGCGACGGCATCCCTGTGTGTCTCGCGGCTCACACTAGAGCCAAAAATCACGGATCAAAAGGTGACTGAATCAGCCAATAATCCAGACTACGCAAACTGTCAATTGCAATTGCCGCTGCTGCTGTAGAATTGCAGGCCGCCCAGAGTCGGCGCTGGTGCTTTTTCGCAGACGGAGTTCGTCTTCGTGGTTCGTCGTCGAGGGCTAACTAAGCTTGTCGACTGGCAACGTGGCCCGGGCCGGAGTCAGAGGTACAAACCCCGTCTATTTGCTTACACGAAAATCTTCGCGAGATTCCACAAAATTAATTCAGCCCTGCGTGCAGCTCGAACATATTGTTAGTTATTTCCAACGACAGTCACAAGCCAATTTGGTACGCAATGGCTGCGTCGTGCAGAAATACGTTGATGAATCTGTGGCGGACAAGAGCCGTCCAGCCAGTCTCTCGCTCGTTCTTTTCGCGGTGTGTCTCTTCTTCAGCCTCCTCCTCCTCCTCTTCCTCATCGAACATCTCGCCGTCCTACTCCCTTCCCTCGCCTCTTGCCTCTGCTTTTACCGGAGGCATTAACACCACCATCACTCAACCTACCCCCGAGCAACTGGCAGCCGCTTTCAAGCAAAGCAGTCATGTTCACCATTCGCTACAGACACCGCTGTATGCAACTATCTCCATTCACTCGCAGAAATTTCTCGTGACTGTCGGCGACAGTGTCACGCTTCCGTTCTATCTGAAAGACGTAGCGGTCGGTGATATCATTCGTCTTACACAAATTGAGACTCTCGGATCAAGGAAATTCACATGGAAGGGTACCCCGTTTATTGACGACGAACGCTGCATCGTGCGTGCGCGCGTTGTCGAACATACAAAAGAGCCCATGCGCATCAAAATCCGCAAGAAACAGCGTACTCGTCGCACGAAGCACATCAAGAGCAAGCACACCTACACCGTTCTCACAATCTCCGAAATCGGCTACAATCCATGATATAGTCCAGATCTAGTCTCTCATGTACATACCTCCTCGACCGCATCTTCATCTGTAGTACTTTTATTAATGTAATTTTACTATACAAATATACACAACTCCAAAAAATTAATAGAAAACACGAAACTAACGAGTTAAATCAGCAGAGCAATGCACTTCCAGTCCTCTTCCGGGACGGCTTTCATCCTTCGCACTTCTAATATACATTTTATAATACACCCAAATAATCCTCTTTAATACTCCCACTGTTCAATCGCACAATATCTCTGTTAGCCTTTTCTTTTGATCATTCTCTTCTTTGAGAAACAAAACACAGATAATACGTACATAGCAAACATTTCGCCCACATCTACTCGTGTGCCAACAATTTTCAGACGAACGTGACTTCCTCGCTCAATTGTCTGATCGTCTGAGACGTATGCTGGCGGTGAACTATTGGGATCAAACCGCATATCCGAAGGTATCAACTATAACTACCGTCAACGTCTCCAACATTTCTAGCTCTTTGCGTGTCCCTTACTTTCGTAGATACAAACACACTCAACGGTCCGACGTCCGCAAAAAACCCAATCTAATTCGCTGATCAATATATAGCATTCTCTTTTCTTGCGCTCCTCCAACTTACATTGTTCACACTCGTTACAACGGCATCCACCACTTCTCCCTATTTATGCATCGTTCAGTATCGCTTCATTAATTTACTTTTAACTGTATCGTATACCTTGAATGGCTTCCAAACAATAGCTCGATACTTAACCTCAAACTCCGCACCGCCATTCCCCGGAATTACTCGACCTTTATCCACATCGATCCGCATACCGTCCATGACGTATATAATGTATCCATATTCTCCCGAACAAGTACCTTCCACATCCTGCAGCAGCTTAGATCGCAAGTAAGTATGCATCGACGGGCCGAAAAATGACGGGTGTAGCGTTATGCTTAGCGACAAGTCCTTCTGCAAGTTTTCATATCTCGTCAGCTCATTCTCTTTTCACCATTCCACGAAAGTTCTGCCAATATGTTCTACAAAATATACCAAAAATTATTCAGCCAAAACATACAAGAAAAAACATGGCGCGCTTAGTAGCAACGCGGTCCCGGGTCCGGATAGAAACAAACAGCTCAATCAGTCTCTCACTGTAGCTGCCTCTTTCTAATGTTTTGCTACTTTCCTGCATAAGTGCCACAACGTTGAGACCTTTTGATATTTGGGTAGAATGAGTATTACATAGTAGATAAGATATTGACTTGAAAGAATTGAAAAACTCTTAATGATTTAAAAGTTGCTAGTCTTTACAGGTTTTTGGTTGAGATGCTTTATTTACTGCGTTACTATGTTTTTAGGTTTATATGTTTCTAAGGAGCATACAACTGAGGTTTAATGTCCGAAGCCAGAAATGCCACATCTCATTACACAACCAGATCGAATTACAATCTCAACCCATATAAGAAATATAGCAGAAATTATTCTTGCCAAACTATAGAGAATTTGTGTTTATTCACCTTTTTGAAAGTTGAGGAAATGCACTTTTTTGGACATTCAAACCTCCATGGCAATAGGCATGCTACTTCCAGAGTTTCGTATGCATTACGGAAAACAGAAATCATTCAGCCCATGTTGTTTAACACTGTGTTTTTGCTTTATTAATGCGCATCACACAGTATAATTTTTTGGTTAAGTGACTAGTGAATCACACTTTACTAATATGAACGATTTTTATGTGAAATACACATCACTTCATTACCGAGTGATTAATGATTCAAGAGTTTATACCTGATAGTTCATCAGCCCTTCTATTTTGATTTCATCGAGGACATTTGTGGAGAATGATGTTCTTATTTACCAGAAGCTCCACAAATAATGTTCTTATTTATTGAGAGCAACATGAATGTGATTGCTATCACTTCATTCTATTTGAAGGCGTTTCTGGGATACCGAGTATAGAATACTATAGATGATAAGAACTGTGAAATATTTAAAGTCGGTCTAATTGATTAAACATGCTGTAAACCAAACTCCGCAGATACTGTTTCATAGCCAGCTTTTGAGTAAGACCAATGTTTGCGCATGATTGAGTTTCTTGTCTACACACTTAAAATGAAGTACGAACGAACTAAATAAATTTTGTTTTTTTAATAAATTAACTAGCATTTACTGTGATTGCTTGACTGATAAGACATTGCTGTTTGCATTCGAGCGGCGTCTTGATTAGATATGTTTAGTTTCAACAGTGACTTCTCGTTGAAATTCTGTAACTGCAGTTATATACTCAAAGTTCGAATCATACATAATATGTATCGATGATACCTTTACCTGATGATTAGTGCTATCTGGCTCTTTATACAAAGGCTGCATAGGGCTCTCGGTCACTATTATCTGAACTGATAAATTTAGAGGAAACAAATAGCTGTACAAAAATTGCGACGTACGTGTCGTTGGTATCATTGCTTGCTATCTAATGCTCTAACTCCTTGCTGGAAAGCTTTGAATGACTTCATCGTAAATACAGCTACAACCTATTCTTGAAAAGTCACATTCACTTTTTTGCCTTATGTTCTCGAATTCCATGGCACTTTATGAACTGCAAATTCATAGTTTGTCTTCTATATTTGTCGCTGTGAAGTGAGACAAAGAGTTGTGTACTTTTGATGTTGAAGCTGTATCAAGGCGAATGTTAGTTCAATCAAGTAGGCTGCAGAAGGAAGACCTATTTGATGAGCTCATATTTGCTGGATTTCGTGTCGTGCAATAGCTGTAGTTGTTTTGAAAATTAGCTATCTACGATTTTTTCAGTTAATGTTACCTTTATTGTGCTTTATTAATGAATATATCACGCAGATTTAAAATGTGTTGACTGAAGTTGACATTTTTGCCTAATGGCTTTGAAGATGAGCTTCGGAGTTTCCACAAGTTTATCTCTCAAAGTTTAAAACTCTCAAAGTTTAAAACCGCAAATTTATCACGTGCCAGAATCTAATCTCATCTGTTACTACCTCTTGGCATCATTTATGGCATATATGACAAAAACAAAGCGTATATATGCGATGACGAATTCAATTTATCAATCGGATAAGTACGCGTAGAAGACGATGATCTGCGAGATATAGCGTGGCCGACTCTCTTTGTCTACGCTCCAAAGGACAAACTTACCTGACCGCTTTTATCAATTATACAGGAATTTTACAATTGATATTTTGACGAAGAGCAAAATGTCTTCCCCGCGTAACGTTCGGATGGTTCCGATATCGCAAGCCCAGACTAGTTCTGCGCCCGCTGCGGATTCTTATATTTCTCTTGCTGCCTCTCCTGCGATGATGCGACGTCCGTCGATGTTTGATTTTATAGTAGAGGAAGGTGGAACAACTGCACTTTCCCCTGATCTTATAACGTTTGCTATGGCGCCTCCGTCAAAGCTACAGCGAATGGATTCAATTTCACGTTTGACGAATTTGTTGGAGCTCAGATCGAAAGCGTTGATCGGTGGCAGCAAAGCATTAATAAATTGGGAAGAACGAAAGGTGCACACATCTAAAATGAAAAACAGAAAGTTAAAAAAATTTTACGAAGAGCAGGTATATATCCTCTACTTTTGTTACTTAGAGAGGGATTGTTGTGCTAAAAGGTCTAGAACGAGCTCATAGATCGTTACATCGAGATTGACAGACTTCTCGATTCAAAAATTCCTGAAAACGTATTGCAAGTTTACGGCGATGACTCAAGTAATCGACATCTTGAAGTCCCGGGAAACATTGAAGAAGAAGGTCTACCGTTGCTAGGTTATGATCCAGATCAAGAACGAGGGATTCGTCTTGCAATTCTAATAAATTTCGTCCTGAACGTTTTTCTCCTTGGAGGAAAGATTGCTGTAGCGGTCCTTTCTAACTCACTTTCACTTATCGCATCATTAGTTGATTCTGCGTTAGATTTTTTGTCTACTGCTATAATATGGGCCAGCGAAGTGTTTATTCAGTCGGAGAACTCAAGGATCAAAGCAGCATTCCCCGTTGGCCGTTCTAGACTTGAACCAATTGGCGTTCTTGTGTTTTCAATCATCATGATTGTATCGTTTATCCAGGTCTTAATTGAAGCACTTCAACGACTCTATGCTGGTTCAGAAGAGGTCTCGTTGGGTGTTCCTACTATCGTAATTATGGTTTTGACAATCGTGACAAAGTTTGGAGCGTGGGCTTGGTGCCGAAGTGTGAACTCTACCGCCGTGCGCGCACTTGCTCAAGATGCTGAGACCGACGTCATTTTTAACATATTCTCTCTGTTTTTCCCTTTTCTTGCTTCTGTCCTCCACGCTCCTTGGCTTGATTCAATAGGTGCAATGATCTTGTCCTCCTACGTTATTTTCACTTGGTCTAAAACAGCATTAGATCATATTACTCATTTGACTGGTGCTACTGCAAGTTTGCAAGACCGTCAAGTGGTACTTTATCTGTGTATGAGATTTGCAGACTGCATACAGCAAGTCACCGCTCTTAATGCATACTACTCCGGAGATAGATTGAACGTGGAGGTTGATGTTATGGTTATGGAAAAAATGAGCTTGAGAGACAGTCATGATATCGGCGAGAGTTTACAGTACGCTCTTGAAACCTTACCTATTGTCGAAAGAGCATTTGTACATATTGATTATAGAAACGATAACTTTGCGGGGCACTTACCTCGTTAATTGATCTCTATCTCCATAGACTAAGAAGCTAGTTTGGAGCCGTTGGATTATATATGTGTGCATAATTTGTGCTTCCTGCATATTGTTATTTATAGATGTAATTTATTTTTTGTGATTGTTTGATTAATGTAACTCCCCAAATTTTTCGAAAATATTTAGCATAGAAAGATAGAAAAACAAACCCGACAGTAATAATAAAACTCATAAGAAAAATGCCAAATGCTCTAGACTTTTGCAAAGCGCCAATTTAAACCTTTTAAACACCGAAATCACACGAAAAAACCTTTCTGAAAGCACATTATCGCCAGTTTTGACCAAATTTCCGTCCCTCAAATATTAGCGTTACCTATTATATTTCCCAGATTGTTCCTCCCAGACTCCAGATCACTTCGTTCAAATCTTGGTGCATCACTGTTTGCTTTATAACTATGGTGCCGTAACGTCGATGACGGATTGTACGTTCTAGCAGATAGATCACGACACATTTGAGCTGCGCTATTAGCCATTTGATCGATACTAGCTAATGCTGCTATTGTCCTTGCGTTTCGTAGCTCTGTCTGATGAAGATCGTACATTGTTGGTATTCGAGATGTTTGCTGGCGTACAGATGGTTGGTGCCAGTGAGTGAATGCAGTCATCACGTCATCGTCATCTTCAGTACCTAATAGCTCGACCTCAGGATCATTATGTGATGCCAATTCACGTCTTGATCCAACCAGTTCCTCATGCAGTACCATATCAGCCATCTCCGAGGTCGTCACCTCAATTGGCACCTTGAGAACCAAATTTCCTAAACCAGCAGATAGTCTGACAATTATCTCCGCTTCATACTGACGTCCGACAAGACACGACCAAAAATTAGGGACTAAGGTGCGATTCTTTGGATGAGAAAGCTCAACTGTAGTGTTAAATGTATAATGTCCAGAGGTTTCTTCTTTCCATTGCTTTTGTGCGGGCTCAGTAAACGTTGTCGCATTAACGGTAAATGTTTCCAAGTAATTTCCTAATCGTGGATCTGTTGCGCGTGATTCAGGACCAGGAAAATAGCTCATAGAGACTGTACTATAATATGTGTAAGCACGAAACTTCACACTCACGGACTCCACTCTAGGCATCACTTCTGGCCGTTTATATCCTGGAGAATAAGACACAGTTAAAAGTAAGGGAACAATAGAATCAGGCTGCATGCTTATAAAAGGTTTCAGTACACTGGCCTCTAATGTAACTTTTCCAACAGGATTTCTAGCAAGAAGACTTTTCTTCATATACTTCGTAGTTCGATAGAATCTTGTAAACCCGCCTGTCTCGGAATGACTGACTTCTTGGTCTTCCACTTCCGGTGGTGCAATGGTTTTAAAATCAGGTTTATAAGCAGATATGACGGTGATTGGTGATGATTGTTGAAAAGGAGTGCTTCGTCGATCGTCATCTTTTAAATGCAGTACTTTGGCGTGAATATGGTACGTGATTTGGGCCATGTCGGGAGAACAGTCGTCAAATGGAAATTCTGTTCCACGGCCGATCGAAGAAGGTAATTGACGATGACAATCAAAAAATTCACACTCGGTCTCCAATAAACGCTCTGGAAGAACAAAGGAAAAGTAGAAAGAGTACGTTGTATTCGCACGAAATACTCTTGGTACTGGGTAGTCATCTTCGTCAATTGGACATGACATTTTTAAAAACTGCAAACATCATCAGCAACAGTTAACATCAACACAAATAAGCAGAAAGACTTACTGTGTCACGAACGCTAATACGATTTCCCACACCGGCGCGGTCATTCCACGTACGCGCGGTACCTTCCAAGGTAACGATGAGAACTGTAAACTCAGTATCCTTCTTTGGATTGATGAGAATGTGTCCAGATACTCCATCTCCGGCTTTATATGCAATTTTCTTGTCTTCAATAATCACAGATATCCGACTTGAGGACGCGGATGAGCCACGGTGTAGTCGATTGAGGAGGTTGGTGGGCGATGCAGGGGACGCGCTCAAAGATAGTCGCTGACGTACAGATGCAAAAGAGCCGGAAGAGCCGGATGACCTTGACGTTGACGATGTATTTAAAGAAGAAGAAGAAGAAGAAGAATTTTGTGAAAAACTTGATCGAAAGGAAAATCCAGCCAAAGATTGTTGACGAGTTAGAGCTGGAGCAGCTCCAGGCGCTTCGGCAGCTGCGGAACCGCTGTGTTCGCGATTCTGTGACATGACAACAAGACCAGCTTAGTGCAATTGATAATGGCAGACAGCCTGATAGATTTCTACAGGCATTGCAAGCGTGTTATATAAACGTCCGCGTGCACATATGAATTTAATACTAGACAATTTGACTTATGACTCTGAACAAAAGCCCGCGCGCATACGCGTGCGAAGATGCAAAAAGTGCGCGGAGTTTCTGCTGGCAGACGCACCGACCCCAGACTTCGGCATTTACTACTAACAGCTTTACTTTGGAGCTTTCATGTTATATTGCCCATAGCAATGCAATTACATACATGTCACCTATAGAACAAAGATTTTAGTTGAATTTACACCTGTCGATGCAACTGGCGGAAAATCAAGGCGAACAATGGGCAGTTCAGGCACAGAAATATGAAGACAGCTCGTGGTTTATTTGTCCCACTTTCGTCTAACAGAGTTTTTGCATAATCAGCGTAATCTACCCAAAAGGGTTCTAGCGTCCTCAATCTACAACGAGCGTTTATCATTCACGTATCCTTCACTTCGAACGTGAGAGATAAACTTTGTTATATTCCCGGCGGCCCCTTTTTCTCAATGAACGCGTAATCGTTGGGAGATTCCCTTTCAAATTATCTCGCAAACAAATGCGAAGATATATCAAGCCTTTAGAATTCGCATTGCAGCCTTGCTCCTTTTTTTCCATTGCACTTTTTGCGCCGTTTGCAAAGCATCACTGTATTTACGCTATTGGATGTGAGCTGTGACTTCGAATTTATCAGTCATATTCTCAGGTATTTCAAATGACTCATAGTCTGAATCTGTTCTACAGAAAGCTTAACAGATAATTATTTGATTACTGCGCTGAGTTTCATTTTTATGTTCCACCTGCCCATAGCTTTTTTTTGTATTGCTGACTGACGAATAAAGGTCATAGCGTGAGTTTATGACGTGTCCCTCCTTGTTTTTCAAAAGTTGTGCAATGTGTTGGAGCTCATTAGATGTAATTGTAAAACCTAAATTTCTTACGGCATATTGTGAGTAGTGAAATTGTTGGTTTCATAGCGAGATATATATCAGAAATAAAGACGAGAAAGAAAAGAACAAAATAGTGAGATAAACAATTTTTCAATTATATTTATCACGCGTATTCATAACTTGGAGCCACAATTCACCAACGATCGATAACGCAACTAGATGACTGTATTTCGCTGGCTTAATCGGTTACCAACGGCGCATGGACTTCTACGGATGTATGACGTATCTGTTGACCTATTTATTAGAGGTATCATTACTCAAAGATCAATCAGGTTACTATGATGCTCTTCTCGCAGTCAATTGCGACTCAAAGTAGATTTGTAATTGAAGGCACCTGATAGCGTCTAATCCGTCTTCACCGCAGTATAGATCTTACTTACAAACCAATAAGAAGCCAAAAACCCAACAGTACCGGTGCACAAACCATATAGTGTACATGCCATAAGTGAGTAACTGAAAAACAACAAACCAGAAATAAACCCTGCCACGTTCAGCTTTGTGATGAAATACCAGATCGAGTATAAAAATATGAAAATAGCAGATCCTGCTCCAACAAAGAATGAGCGCCACCACCAATTGTAGTCCTCCGCACAAAGTTGGACGTATGTTGTAACAATAGAAACTTCAGCGACTGTAATCATTTCAATAACGTATGTTACTCCCAAAAACCCATAAATGTAGTAGTATCCGGTTTTGTCTTGCCATACAGACTTCAATATAAAAAGTAACTCAATTAAAATTACTGCAAATGCAATAAACCCACCAAGAGTAACGGCAAACGCTTGCCCCATATACCATGGACGAGCCGGTATTTGTCGTGGTATTTGCTTTGTGCGAACTGGTGGTTCAATGGTAGGGCGCTTGAATCCCATCCAGCCGCCCACAATCACTAGCGGGACCAGAATCAAAAGCCACATACTAATTAAGGCAATCAATGTACTGAAAGGTATAGCAGATGAAGCAGATTTACTCCAAGATAGAAAGTTTAGCAGAAATAAAAATCCAAGAAGGGTTCCCGGAACAAGCATAGAAGTCTGGGTTCAGTTAGTGTCAGATATGGATTTTGATAAGTAGACTCACCCGTAGAGAGTTTTTCAGCCATTTCACTCCTTTGAATGACTTATAAAGCCTAGAGCTAAAGTAACCTGAAAAAACGCTAATTTTCTATTAGTCTATAAATTTCGCACAATCTGATCCTGGCTCTTACCCCGCAAAAACAAAAAGAAAAACTGCTAAACTAAGAAAACCCCCACGATAACCGGGAGTAATAAAGCCGAGGGTCGCAACCCCTAGGACAGACAAGCCCATAACAAACATCTGGACACCAGCACCAACCAATGATGCTAGCACTCCTTTGTGAAGCGGAGGCCTGAAAACGTCACCATGGACTAGTTTCCAACCACTGATATCCTCTGGCAAATCTTTGTCGTCTTCTCCGTGTCCTTCTTGATTATAACTTTGAATATCACGAGACAGTGTGCGCACCATAATGATGGCCACCACAGCTGTCAGAAAAGAAAGAATGACAAGCGAATTGACAATCGCCAACCAATGAATACTATCTGAATCTGTGCTATTTAAAAAGTACATATCCCAACGGTTGGAATATTGAATTTCAAGATCTTCTTTGAAATAAACAGAGTATGAATATGGTACTTCCACTGATTCTAGGCTTGGATCAAGCGCTAGCTTTTTTAAATTGGATTGAACTTTTCGACGACATCCTCCAACATCAGCCGCAATCCTAATAATAATAATTAGCATTTTATCGGGATACATGGGCCATTTCGGTGATCATGATGCTTACGATTTGGGGTGAACCTCAAAAGCAACGATTTGCCGTTTTGTGGGATCACGTTCGTCATTGCGGTAATGAACAATCATTGTCACATGATTGTTTAGATATGCAACCTAAGAGACAATTAACACTAGCAATAGAGACTGAACTCGATGTGGACATACATCATTTTCAAACGAGCCAAGTTTGAACCCTGCCGCGTAGTATTTGTGCTTTTTGTCGATTGATACAAAGGACGTAGCACCTGGAAGATCATCCATAAGCCTAGAGCAGTCAGAAATAGATTGGCCAAACAAAGCCATCTAATGACTACTCACCACTCGACCACATAAGAGTTTCTGATAAGAGAAACAGCGCGCTCAACCTCCGAGGACTTAACCACCTTTGTACATAGAGTAGCGCATTCAACATCAACACCCATGTTTATTTCATAATCTGATCCTGCAATTCGATCGCCACGTAAAATTTCTCCGAGATTTAATCCCATTCGCTCAACTTCATGCGAAGGAGGACAAACAAATGGCAAGTCGTAATACGCGTAAGGCAGTTGTGTTGAATCGGATGTGACTTTGTTCATTAGCAACGGTACTCGAGCACCGTCTGCAAATGAATGTGATGACCATGCTAGAATATGTTACCAACTGTATGATACAAAATGCTGGTCTGAATACCTGTAAAGTCAAGAGCAGTAACTATACTAGCAAAACACGTCAACTCTATGCTTGCTATTAATACTGAGACTTTCATAGTCTATAATTGAGCACGACTATCTTGCTTCAACAACAAAAATAAACTTGAAAATTTGAACTTCAGTCCCAAAGGCCTTGACAGGTATGGCACGCGATCTTCGATAAGGAGTCCAGTATTGGTGACTTCCCTTTAAGCCCATCAAAGAGAACTTGGGAAGTCACGTCGAGAAATAAAGTTTACAGAAGTGGCTGTGCGGCGCCTCGTCTAATGACGTTTGGTCCCTGCTAGATAATTAACTTGCTGTTTCGCTCACTTCTCTAAATAGTGTGCGAATTGGTTTCACGAGAGTGCTTGAAAGGAAGTCATGAGTTTGTTAAAGAAAACTGCGGTATCAAACGTATTGACTAGTATAATAAACATTGATTCGCAGCGGTCTTCTCAGGAATCGACGCAGCAATTAATGGCTATCGATGAATTGGTATTTTGCTTTTAATCACTCAAAATACCGACTAAGCAATCTAATGGGACGACAGCCAAATTATTCAGCTTCTGTTTCTTCGGACAATCTGGTCGCGACTTTTTTAATGCGAACTTCTTTCGAAAAAAAAGGTATCACTAAGACGCCCGTTTTGTATAGCCAATCATGACACTGGATTTAATCTCTACAATCAACAGTCATCTCTCTCAGCGCAGATCGTCAATTCAGTGTTGGTCGAAAGCCAACTTGGTGAGTACTTAAGCAAACAAAATTTTCAGTAGGTGAAGCTTACAGATTTGACGCACGAAGTGATGAAGTGGTGGCACATAGCGCAGTCAGCAACATTCATTTCACTATCTATACTGTGATTTTTGACGATGCAAGTACCCCTTTGGTATACTGTTGGGATAGAAGTAGAAACGGCACTTTTCACAATAGAAAAGTAATTGGGGCTGACCGCCGTGTTCTGCTTTCTGACGGCGATGAGCTTGAGATTCGTCACGCCTGCGTGTTTACGTTTCATCAGAGAAACAAGGATTTGACCGCTAGGCATCCAGGTTTGGATAAAATTCTTGAAGAAGATATATCATCAATAACTCGCTATCATATATCTCAGAGAGCTTTAGGTCACGGAACATTTGGCAAGGTTTTGCTGGCAACCGAACGCGAAAGCGGCAAACAAGTTGCTTGCAAAATTATCGAAACTAAGGGAAATCCATCTAGAACTCTCAAAGCGAAAACCGAGATAGCCATTTTACAGAGGTTATGTCATGTATGATTTGCGAATGATTCTTTCACATGCTCAATGATCTGACCGGTTTATAGCCAAACGTTGTGAGCGTTTATGACGCTTCCATCATCAGAAACAGAATGTAAAAAAACTGGTGCTACAGCCATTGAAAATACTTGATTAACTGTTTTATCATAGATATATATTTGAAGATTTGTTGCTGTCCTCATACTGCAATTATTTATATAAAAGCTGACTTTTTAAATTTCTGATGTAGAATCACCGGTGGCGATTTGTTTAGCTTTTTATCCGATGGAGAATCGATGTGTGCCATTTCAGAAGCTGAGGCTCTCTTCATAACATTTCAGATATTGAAAGCTCTCGAATATCTTCACAGCAACGACATCATTCATCGTGATCTCAAACTAGATAACATATTGCGAGTCTCAAGAGAACCAGGTGCTCGTATTGTCTTGATCGACTTTGGCATTTCAAAGTACGTTCAAAGTGGGAGTCCTAGGCGTATGACTACTGTCGTCGGAACTCCAGAGTATGCTGCTCCGGAAGTTGGTTTCGCTGGCAAGGGAGCGATCAAACGTCATGGGTATGACAATAAATGCGACTTGTGGAGCCTAGGTGTTATTGTACATATTCTGTTGTCTGGTGCGTTCTATCGAGTTTCTTTAAGATGATCCAAGCTAATGATGTAGGAATATCGCCCTTTTATGATTCATCTCATAACATAAAGAAAATAGCATCCAAAGCGGTGACTTGTGAGCTGGACTTTGCGAATTCGTACTGGAAGAACGTCAGCTCGGCAGGTAAATAAAAGCAGTATATTTGTTTTATTCTGCTAAGCAATGTTTTGAGGTAGTTGCTGACATACTCTATTTAGCCAAGGATTTTGTGCGTGGATTGCTGAAAGTGAATCCACTTGACAGGAATTCAGTTGAACAGTGTTTTAAACATGAGTGGATATCTTCCCAAAGAGAGATTTTGGATCATGTCTATCAGGAAAAAGTTATCAGTGATTGGACCTTCCCGAATGCATCAATCACGATGCAAGACGCAAATCAGCATCATAATCGTCTAATGAAAAGACAGATACTGAGCCACAGTCAATGTGTCGCTATCGAGGTTGGAAGTCAATGTGAGGCTTCTTGTGAGGAAGTGAAGGGAGGATGTGAGTTGTAGTCCAATTGCTGTGCTACCCTACTGCTATATGAAGTTGCTCTGGAGTATTTGCTTCGCTTTTCGCACCTTTGCTCACTGTGGAAGTTGCAGCTTTGGCTTATGAAAAAATCACCATGACTGTGCGTATGTAGCTATTATTTAATATACACGATATACATGTGTTTTTATGAACATAAATTGTTTTAAAGGCAGTAATTTTACGTAGAAGAATAGTGGTTCATAATCACGTGTGAATCGAGCAGCCTTTGCAGCAACACCATGCAGACTCGAAAACCTTGAGCCACAATCTCCGCGGTCTGAAAAAACCGATGTCTGAATCATGATATATTCTCATGCACTCTACGATAAACAAAATGGGATTTTTCGTCAATATGGTTATTCATTAGCTATTGCATTCTTCAGATGTGGGTTGGTTCTATGGTGTCATGTTAAAAAAAATCAAAATCACGTGATTACAAATAAGCTTATAGAACTAGAGATCAAAAGAATATCATTTTTTAAAACCTGAGTTAACGATAATGGCAACCAACATCTGGCTCGCAGCAGCGGATAATAATATACACGCTATTGAAGCGTTTTTTATCGCTGGGACGCATACAGCGAATGATAGAGATCCCTCAGGTTACACAGCTCTACACGCAGCGGCTTCATATTCTCATCTCAAACTATTAAAGTTACTAGTCGAGAGAGGTGGAGATGTAAACATTCTTGACGAAGATGGCGAATCACCTCTTTTTGTTGTTGAAAAAGCAGAAACCGCTAAATGCCTAATTGAGGATTTGGGTGCTGATTGGAAAATTAGAAATGCTGAGGGACACACTGCGCGAGAGAAGTTGGAAAAGGAAATTGAAGAGGATGGAGAACCGTACGAGGAAGTTGTGAAATATCTTAAAAGTTTGGAAAATGATCAGGAGGTTGAGGATCAAATGGAAATTGAGGAGATCAAAAAAGAACTCGAAAATGCGATGCCCGAAGGGTCAGATATGGAAGTTTCGATTCAAAGAATCGCAGAAGAGGATGAAGAAAGCGAGGAGATGAAGGAGCGGAGGCGAAAGATCGAAGAGGCGCTCCGATCGGGAAATCCAGAGGACAGCGTACGGAAATTAGTCGAGGAAGCAGTACGGCTACAACTGGGCGAGGGAAACAGTGACTCAGGACATGAAAATACCCGACGAAAACTATAATTGAGAGATTGTAGAATATGTACAATAGATTGGATATGACATAAAACAGAAGACGTAATCTAACTTCTACAAAAGTGATGCAGAGATGTATATACAAGTAACGCAGATACTTTTAGCCTGATAATGCAGCTGTCGCCGCCGAATCTGCAATTTTCTGAAGCTTTGTTGAATACTCTTTGTTAAGAGCATCAACTTTAGTCTCCAGCTTTTTGATCACATCTTTACTATATGCGGCCTTCTTCATGTCGGCAATGCATTGCATTGCCTGATCTCTAGCTACAGCAAGAGAGTTCGAGGACTTTCCGCGTACAGAAGACTTCGCAGAATGCGCAGCTTCTTTAATTGCACTAGCAATAGCTTTACGCGAGTCGGCTGTTGGCGGTGGAATGGGAATTATCAATTGATCCCGATTTTTAGCATCCACGACCGGATTCATGTTGAGATTTGCAGCCTGGATCGCTTTCTGAATATCCGCAACATACTACCGAAAACTGTTAGCGTTTATTTGAAACTTGATGAGCAAATAGAGCTGTACCGATGAATGAAAAGCGGCCACAATAATCTGTCGACCTCCTCTTGTAGTGATCTTGGCCAATGAGTCCATAGGAGTCTTAGCACCATCCACATTAACATTTAAGGAGTTCAACACGCTTAAATCTGCCTTGCCCATTCGCAATTCTTGAACTTTAGCTTCAAAAGCTTTTAGTACTTTTTCGGCTTCAGTTTTATAAGCACTAGGATCGTAAAGTGGAACTAAAACATCATCTTCCACCAACTGTGAACCTTTCGATTTAGACCTGTCAGACCGACTATTACGGTCTTCCTTTGCTGATTTTCCCTTTTTTGCGTAATATATGGAAGATGAGGAGAACGCTCGAAGAGGACTGAGACTAATGAGAAGCTTAGCTTGGAATTGCAGATCTATACAAAAACTTCCGGTACATACAATGGTCTGAGAATACCAATCCTCTTAGGTGCTAGTAAAGAGCTACGAAAAACTAATCGTACAATCATTTTGTCAAGACCGACTTATCCACAAGCAGTAATATCCATTGTGGTGTTCGAAAATCGCAAACTTAAGCTTAGTCACGTGATTATTTTTATAAACTTCCGACTGACCTGGAAACTAATTAAAGTGGCAATTGAACCGATGGGGTCGATAGTTTAGCGAATTAATTTTTTCATTCATTTTCGTCATGAAGATGTAATTCATCTCGGCAAATAGAAAGATTCTAGTCGTTGAACCTGTTTGAATGACAACGTATAGTGGCGTTGGCGGAAAGTCAATTGTAGACCAATATAAAAGTGTTTGGCGCCACTAACGTCTCTTATAATGTTGTCCATCTTCTCTTGAAATGTCATTATGATCCTAGCAGGATTTCATTTACTTGATTCTGACTTATAATAATGACAATCTCAAAAATATCGCAATCATCAGGATTCGTTTCGAAATGCAAAAGCATATCAGCGATAACCGGTCGACGAAAAGCTGCGTTCAGTTCTGCTGTCAAAGTACGAAATCGAATACCATATGATTATCCTGCTCGTAAACTTATTGCTAATTCGATTCTCCCCATTGAGCTCGCCACTGCTGGGTATGCAAGTGTTACTGCGATGAATGCTGGACAGATTAGCTATTATCGCTTTAGTGAATTATACAGTTGAAAGCTAACAATTCTATTCTAGAGTTTTATCGTCTATAAGACTATTCATCAGATGCGAAATACACGCAACTTTAGCTTCGGTTGCTTATGACTACTACTATTATGGCAAAATACCAGCTAAGGATATGTTGATCAAATGGAATTTGATTGAGGAAAAAACTGAATAGCTTTTGACCACACACATTGTAAGATTGATAGAGTACGATATAGAGGGCGCACAGGATATTTGATTTCATTGCATTTAGATGGTAGCGAAATAGGCAGATGATTGTGGGCGTCTATTGTTAGGATGAGTTGTCTTCCCTCGATGAGTAATTTCCGTTCACTTTCAACAATATATGTCTTAGCAATATATTGCTGCATTTAATACCTTCAATTCGATTAAATTCACATATAAACAAAGCATTGACGTATGATTCGAGTAATAAAACGAGGTCTTGAACTATTTGATCTACAACGTCTTGCAAGCATCCCACATGCTTCAGCCGCACCATTAAAACTCAGTAACCCAACTTCTTACTTATTTTATGGTTCTTACCTCAATCCTCATCCTAAGGCTCAAATAAATAGTAGGAATATAACATATAATTGACAGTTTCAAATTGACTAAGCTAATTTTTATCTTTAGACATATTGCTTCTTTCCAACTTTAGACAACCTGTACATATACCATGACGCAATCCTGCGCTTTGCTCCAATGCGTGCGCGGAAGCAGACAATGTGCCAAACGATTCACCACATCTTCGTATCTGCTGCAAAGATCGGTCAACTGTACCGCAAAACGAGGATATAAGTATACAAATATTCTGTTACAGAAAAATGAAGAAGATGATATGGTTGATTATTCAATTGAGTACCTTGATCCGGACGTCTCCACCAGCAAAGTCCCATTTAAGCTCCGAGCTCTCCGTAAGTTGTTTTTCTACTGTTCAAAAGCACGTGTTAGTTAAGTGACAAGCCTTTTTATATCCGTGGACACCTGTTCCACCAGCGAATCCCCCTTACCGTCAAATCTCTACATTGCCTGCTCCGAAGCTGGGTTTACAGCCTGTTTATGTTCGTGCTACACTTCCTACTGCTGGCGAGAATGGACAAGAAAAGCAGAATTTTATTGTTAGATGGCTGACTCGAATGACGTATACCTATACTCAAATGCTTTCACGATTCGAAATGGCTGTTACTTTACTTGATGCGGAAAGAATTGAGAAAGCAAAGATGAGCACTTTGAAGCTGCTTCCGTTTATAGTTTTCCAGAACTCTATTACCGGCGACAAAGATATTGCAGTATCTGAACCGATATTCCCAGCTGAAAAGTTTCCTGGCGTTTTGGATCCTCTTAATCAAATGGAGTTGGGAGACGAGAATACAATTGATCAAGCAACTATTTTAGGAAGACTTAACGCTTTGGATAAGCAGTCCAATGGTCCTCCTTTGTCGTTAATTGTTCCGTTCGTGAAGTCGCTCGTTCTTGTGGAAGATTCGCGGTTTCAGAACTTGACTCCCATGAGAGATTATCTTGCCCATGAATTCTTGCGCGGAGCTGCGCTTGCCTCCAAAGAATTTGTCACTGAGCAATTGATAGATGAGATTCACGACGTTGGAGATACTTCCGCATTTAAGGTTCGTCGAAGATTAGTCAAAGACGGAGTAGTCACTGAACGATTTGCGGGACTTCTCGACAACTTCTTGAATGCAGATACCGGTGCAGAAACAAATAGCAATGCCGACCTGTCTGGAGATGATTATGAAAATGGAAAATGGAGAATGTGGATTGATTGGGATATTAACGGCCCCGACACCAAAGTCACTCTTGTTGATATATCGATGCGAGTTGGCTCGTCGGAAGAGTCTCTTGATGGATTCAGATTTGGCCAGACTCGTCTAGAAAGGGCTCATCAGTTTGGACAATTTGAGCGTGATGCTGAAGATGGATACTTCGCTTCTACGTACAAAGCATCCAGAACATCTCTTAGTTTGATGGGGATAGCGGAAAATGCGTACATGATGCCTCATTTACTAGTTGAGTCGCCTTACGACAACACGGCACCCGTTGGTGTACAATTTACTGTCGATGTACTTATTGAAGCACCAGTTGCGGTCGGACTGCAGAACGAAGAAGAGCAGAGACTCCAGGTATTTACCAGCCCGGAAACAGATCCCAACGGTTATGTAATGCGCCGTACTGTCGTGAGCTTTGACTCTCAGTTTTTTCTTTTGAATGAGGAAGACATCAAAAATTATGGCGAAAGGCAGCTAGAACTTCAACGTTATCTAAACGACAAGGAAGTGCGTCGACGGATGGGCGGGGAAGACATGATTGAGAATCATGTGCCATGGATGATAAAAAGTTTCTTTTCACCTAATTTGCTGATGCAAAATCCAAACGAGATTGAGTGGCGAGTATGTATTTTGCAAGCGTGGTGAACTACAAAGACCTGGAGCTGACTGAATATTACTAGATTTCGGACATCAACTACCTTGCGTTCGTTATGAGTTTCCAAGAATCCAACACTACGCCTTACAACTAAAGAAAATTTATTGTACAGTTTGGACTAAAGCTTTACCATACGTTATAAGCTGCGATAGCAGTAGTAACTCGTAAAAATAGAGTTGATTTGACGGACTGAAAAGGTGCGGTGGGGCATCGTCGCTCATCGCGCTCACGTTGAGGCTTATACAAGATACGCTTTTCGCATAGTTTGCACGTGACTTTTGTAAACTTCAGAGAGAAACGCGTGATAACCCACAAGTAGTTACCAGGTACCAATCCCTTGTTTGCAAGAAAGAGACGTAGGTACCTACAGCTATGTCGAATAGATGTGTCGTTAGCGGTGGGGGGGCGGTGCTAGGTACCGATCGACATTCGCCGCACACACAATGCGCGCGCGCGATAATCCAGATTCTACTTAATACTCCTCGTCGCTGCCTCTTTTCCCCTTGAATGGTAGTTACTTCTGACCTCTCTCATAAAATCAGTTTGTTGTTCTGTAGCTGCGATTTCTGCAGCCGCCGGTGGGCTTTTGTGTCATCACGGCCGCCATAATTTCTAGTGCTTCGGCGCATTTGCCTATGTCCGCTTACAATGCGGCATCAGGCCAGCTGCCCCAGCAGCAGCTGCAGCAAGAGCAGCAATCGCAAACACAGTCACACCAGCAGCTGCAACATTCTTCCCAGCAGTCCTCGCAGCAGCATCATCACCACAGAAGAGGTCCGTGGTCCGCTTCGGAAGATTCTCGATTACTAGCGCTTATCGCTCACCATGGGCCTACCAATTGGGTGCGCATTGCTCAATTGCTTGGTTCACGGTCAGCAAAACAATGCCGTGAACGATACCATCAAAATTTGAAGCCTACGCTCAATCACACACCAATATCGCCTGAAGAAGGGAAGCTAATTGAAGCTCTAGTGGGGCAGCTTGGGAAGAAATGGGCCGAGATTGCTCGTCATTTATCGGGACGATCCGACAACGCTGTGAAAAATTGGTGGAATGGCGGTGCAAGCAGAAGACGTAGGGGTGTATCACAAGATAGAGACTCTACTTCATCGCAGTCTCCGCCTTCTTCTACTACCTCTTCCGTGCTTGTCAATCAAAATCACTCTCCTGACATTGTACAAGAAAATCATTCTGCAGCGAATGGTGTTGTTTATTCGCAAATGCCCTCTTATCAACCTGCACAGCCTTCATCTTTGCAATATGCAAACTATCCAGCATCCGAGGACGCTGAATTCTATCGAACATCTTACACTCGCCCTGTTCAGTCTGCACAAACTGCCGGCCAGCAGCAACAGTTCGCTACTGCATCTGTATTGTATGCTAATCAGAACGTGCCTGGTACCGCTTACTCTTATCAGGCTCAGCCTTCAGTTTACTATCCTTTGCAGAATCAGTCTGCATATGCACCTCAACAATCTGCAGTGGCATACGTTGTGTCATCAAATCCACATTATCGATCGCAGTACGCACAACAGCCCGTTGAAAGTCAATATCGAGCATCTCTGTATGGGCTTGTAGAATCTACCAACTCTTCGGTGTCACCAGGTCAACAACAACAGCAGCAACAACAACAGCAGCAGCAGCAACAACAACAACAGCAACAACCCCAACAAGCGCAGCATAGCCAATCATCTCATCAATCGACGCCCTCACAACTATCTCAGCAATTGACTGCCGGCTCTTCTCAAACAACGGATCCGTATGCACAATATCGAACATACTCGGGCGTTGATTATCTGAATACTCATGGGTATCCAGCTAGTATAGAGACTACCAATGAAGAAGCTGCCGCTGCGCAAGCGCAGTATGAGGCTTATGTTGCTTCGGTGCAACGACGAATTGCTGCAGGGGAGGTTATTGACGAAGATGAGGAGCAACGATTGCGAGATCAACGGATGAACATCAACCGGTTGTTGATGTGAAAAGCAATGATTGGGGGGGGGTATAATGAGATGTACGGGTTTGCTGTTATTACTGGCTGTTTTTAATTGTTACTGGATAAATGATTACGAGGAAGGTTACTTAATTTGCTGAAATTACGAGTAACCGTTAGCATGGTGTTCGCTGTTTATTTTTTGCTTCCCGGTGTTTTTTTGTTGTCATTTGCTGATTGATAAATGCCGCTCTATGATGCAGAGCGCTTGGATTAATGATGTATTAGTAGTACGTGTTTTGTACAATCTTCAATGGATATTGTATTATTTGTAACTAACTGTAAGGATTGCAAGAAGCCCTATAAGAAGCCACCTCAACACGAGAAAAAGAAAAAAGGAACTACGATCTCGCTACGGCTGGCCAAGAGGTATGTACTCGACACAAAATTAAGTTAAAGTTTAAGTTACGAATACTAGCCAAGACAAGAGATAATAAACCTTATAACGGATGTTAAAAATGGTACCACACCTGCAAAGCAATAAGCTTGATGTACTGAAGAATAAGTGTATACATAATAAATACCCTTCAATAACGTAAAATAAACAGTACAAAAAACAGGACAATGTTTAGAAACTGTTGTCTAATCTGAATTAGGCCAACGCACGCTTTACAACAGCCGTGCCGCCTGTTGAGCATAGAAGCAAAGCTAAGTACTTAATCGAGAACAGAAACGGTAACGACGCCACGCGACTAGCACGACGATGCGGGAGAATGGCCCGTCTTTGTGATTCAAGTTGAGTTTGTGAGCAGCGCAATCAATGCGTAAACTGTTGTTTCCTGCACGCGCGGCGACGGCAGCGGCGTCGGGCGCAGTAGAAACCAGATTTTGAAGGCGTGTTAGCTTTTTGTATTATCGAGATTATTGGAATGCAATTTTTTCATGCGTCTATGAAATAAGTTGTCAAGAACTGAACAACAAATAAAATGAAACAAAAAATCTAAGAATGGTTTCTGATCTGACGGACTTTCAGAGACTCAAGATTTGTTACAAGGTTTCGTTACAAGGGGGGAGCTCATTAGCTTCAGCGTTTTTTCGGGCGACGAAAGGCATACTTGTATATACCCCGCCTCTAGCCCGAAAATGGGCTCAGAACCCTACCACGGATTTACCGTTCAGAAGTTGGTCGCAGCAAAGAATGACCTTGGTCGGACAACTGTTTCTGCTTTGGACCGCGGATGCACAGCGGCGCACGTTGCTGGAGCTCTTTGCGCTGTGGCCTGGTCTGCGCCTCTTTAGCGCTGACTCAAAATATGTAACTGGCATCAGCCATTCCATCAAAGCTTCTGGACCGGTCGAGAAGCTGTAGATCTAAGAGCAAATGAGCAGTTCCGTGTACATTTGTCTTTTTGCAGAACCACATTAATGAAGCAACTTTCAGTCGACCAAGATATTACAGTGTAGAGAAGTCTGCGAAGTATCTGTGATTTCAAAGTTTTGATGAGCGGCTGATGACAGAAAAGCGGCGACGGTGCTTCAAAAGCAGGGTTTTTTTAGCGAGTTTGCAGGGGGTTCTCCCATTTTTTTAGTGCTGGTCACCGGAAGACTTACCCCGGAAAGTCGGCTCTAGACACCCTACATGATTATCGTCGGTAAGTTTCCTCGGAACAGATTCATCCATTTTGAACTTGCACCTTTAGCAAGTCACGTTTTTGTTATGTATCCAGGAGAGACAGAATATTTTTACACAGGCTTAATAGCATCCATATTGTCACGATGTGCTAACATCGAGAGAGTAGACCGGGTAACAGAGTAGGTTACAGG
>JAJLXV010000190.1:0-27419 GCA_030571435.1 Myxozyma mucilagina | reverse complement strand
ATATTGATGAAAGACTCTATGGAGGCCTTTAAGTTGCATCAGCAGCGACGTTTTCTTCAAGGTGTACACAACCTTCCGTTGTGCGGCTCCTTTAAAAACAGCAAAATCGTACTTAGTTCGCTATTGTATATCGCAAATTCGTCGATTTTGCCATCTTCCGCCTGTTGTATATCGTGCAGAGCCTCGTAGAGTTTGCAGATAGTGAATTGATATCGCTACATCGGTAACTTCACTACTTAAAATACCAGACTCGTGGCAGATTTTTGTTGCAGGCCCAGTGAAAACAAACATCTTAGATCATAAAAACCCACCGTATGTATTAGCTACTTCATAGGTCATAGAAAAGTGCATTAACCAAGACATGGCGGAGAAACTCGAACAACATATCGTCAACAGAGTTGACTCAAGCGATACACAACAACGTGCGTATTACACACAATCGAAAGCTGGAAACTCGAAAGCATATTCAATATAGAGTCAGATCTGCAAGATATGAAGGATTTGGTATGGGTGTCATGCAAACAGTATTGTGCTACGAACTAGCACAAGAATCGCACAGCCAGTATACAAGATAGACGGTTTCGCGGACCACGCACGTTGCTATGCTAATTTTCAAAAATAGGCACTTTACTATTAGAATCAGGGAGAAAATAATGTGTTCCATATGTGCTTTGATTGCATCGTGAAACGGCAGAAATCAAGTACGCCTACTGAAACAGTTGTGTTTTATAGTCTCACAGAACATAAGCTAACGAGAATACAGGTGATTTAACAATATTATCGTTTCGCAACAGCAAACTATATGACGAGCTATGTCTTTAGCAGATTTGATTCTAATTTTAAACGATTGGTGTCAATTAGAAGGAATAGTAGCAATGAAGCAGGTTGTAGAAAAAGCTGTCGCAGTTTCATAGTTTTCTAAACTCAAGCAAGTAGCAGAACACAAGACCTATGCTAATGTTTTGAAACAGATTAGCTGAAGGGCCATTACCATCTTCAAGTTCTCAGCATAGAAAGGATGTGCCTTCTATCCTTACTGTTGACATTTGCTTGAAGGCATAGAAGTAATAAGCAGTTATGATAAAAAAGTATCGCAGATTTGCAGCTTTTCCAAAATGAAGCAGGCAGAAAAACAGAACTATGTCATTATTTTAGAGCACATTATGACGGGAAATTACCGACGGCCAATACCATTTTCAACTGTGGTTGGGTTTTCACTCTCCGCAATTCCCGTTCTTCATTGAATTAGCTTTTAAGAAATGTTCGGAGTATTTGGCAACTCAATCAATACATGGCCATATGCTGCGAAGACTTGATACTACACATAATGGCTGGCTATCTGCTGTTAAGATTCTGTGGTAGATTTAAATCTTTTGAACGTTGGCATCATTACTTCTGCAATAATTGCTGAACAAATCAATCAAACTATCTAGATAGGTCTTTCTAGAGACAAATACGGTCAGTTTCGCGTTGCAAAAAGTAAAGAATTGTTCAATAGCACAACTACTACTAGGTGATTTTTCTGCTCCAAATTATCAATTATCATAGTAATAGTAGTAATAGAGTCCATTCATGGAGTACAGTCGTCTGATGATTTGTCTTGAAATACTGAAACAAGCAAACTGTGTGAATCTGTTTTGACTGCAAAATTATGTGTGATTCTGAGTTTGTGAACCGATTATCGGTGTGACGATTGGAAACTGAATTTGAGATTAAACTCCCACCAAGTTACTGTTCACTCACGAAAACTGAGAGTGCAAGACCACCGATAATGGCAAGAGTTGATATTCCAAACAGAAGAAACTTAGGTAAGGATTTTGATGGAACAAAACAGTAAGATTTGGTTTGTATGCTTCTTTATGAGCTGATCACGGTAATAATTCCTCTGAGTGTGCTTTTCATAGTATTTGACTAATCTACATCCATTAGTTAACGTACTTTATCAATTATCATTCAGCGGCGGGTTTCCTCCTAACGCGTTAAACTCTTAAAGTGTCGTACATTCAACGCGTTATATTTTTTTACAGTTGTAATATCAGCACACAAGTACAACACTGAATCTGTTCTGGCAGCTCAGGTATGCGGAATGTACAAGAAGATGAACTACACAGCTGACAGCGAGGCTTTTTTGTGCATTTATCTGCCAGATACTAAATGACTGGCCACAACGTCAGCTTACTCTACCAACGAGGCACAAAACACATTCAATCTACATAAAGATAAATTTTCAGTACACATAAACCTAGCATTATAAGGCTCTCTTCCTAAAAAAATGCTGGTGCTGACAAATGATTCATCTTTTACTGCGGGATCGCAGAGGAACCTCATTTGGTAAATGCTGTGCATAAAGATTAATTAATTCACCAGCAGGCTTGAGTACAGCATAATTGGCTTTAGAAATAAGTGAACTTTTGACAAAATTAAGATTATGTACAAGTTTGATGTGTGTTTGAGAGCTTTTTTACCTGTTGCTGCCCAGTACTAGACTAGATAAATCTGAACAACTCGTATTTTTGGACGTTTCTATTACCTCTCAAAAAACAGCTACAAAACGACTGTAGAAAAAAGGGAAAAAATACGACAAAAAAGTATAATTTGAACAAGATTAATTGAGTCTAATATTTTTACTTAGCAAATACCAACATCTGTATCAATATCCGTATAGCTACACCGTGATAATCAAACACTTAAGCCGAATGATGATGCGACGCCAAAGTCTCCTTTGCAGCAGCCGCATTCTTATTCTCAATCGCGCTTTCAATAGTCTCTTTGCCCTCAACAATAGCCTTAATTTTCTCGTGGATATCCTTGTATGAGTGGAAGACATGGTAAGGAATTGCTTCTCTTTCGCAGTAAGTGATTAGATCTCTTCCGACTTTGGCGAATAGTAGATCAGTCTCCTTTGCGGCTGATAAGTCAGATACACCGTCGCCGGCGTAAAAAAGCATTGGTCGCGAATCATCAGGCAACTCAGCATATGGCTTAATGCAGCGAGACTTGTCATGACCGAATCCCGATTCATCACGGTAAATAATATCCCAAGTTCCATCTTCGTGGATATCAACGTCGTTTGCGACAATTTCAATGGTATCTGCCGCGTGCTGTCCGACGAGTTTTGTGAGGAGAGCATGGATAATAGGTTTCATACCGCTTGACACAATAATCACGGGCACGCCTGCTTCAACAGACCATTTGTAGAAGTCGGCGAATCCGGGGTCAAGTTGAATATCTATGAATTAGTCACTGATCCAGCGAGAACTTTAGTGGCACATACGCTCTTTGAGATACTCAATACACTCGGGGAACGGTCTGTTGATGGATTTGAGCATATCAGTGAATGAGTCTCTAATTCAGGCATTAGCATTATATGTGATCAAAAGTGTAGACTGGTTTCAGTACCTGAAGGTCATTGTTCCGTCTAAAACAGCCTTGTTCAATTCTTTTCGTCGCTTCTCGCCATATCCAATGTTATCGGTCATATAATCGTTACTGTCCTATAGTAATACAGTAGAGTCAGTTTTTTGTTCCTCCAAAAAGTGGTGTTGATTGTGCTGGTGAAGGGGGATGATAGACGAGGTATGACGTCAGTGATTTCATTTGCGACGATAACAGAGTAAATGAGGAATCAAAACCAATTGTCTTTATAATAAACATCACTCAATGAGACTAAGTCGACTCTAATTGATACAGCAAAAATAAAGAATTCACTAAAACGCTGTGGTCGTCATTTATCGCGAGAATCTTCCACGCTGCACGAAGCAATAACCGAAACCACAATAAAAATATCCGAAACAAAGGAAAACAAACCTGGATAGTAACAGTACCATCCCAGTCGGTGAAAAGCATAGCCTTAACATTAGGAACGACCAACATTGTGACACAAAATTTCTGTATATGTTAAGTCTGTTTTTGGTGGTGAGTGGTGGAAGAGTCGAAGTGCGCGATGGGGTGGTGTAGGGGTTAATAAAGAAGAAAATTGTGAAAGTCGATTAATGAGTTTGGGAAAAACGTGCGTGGGGAGCGCGAAAGCTGGGAAAGCTAAAGATGGCAACGGTTACATCTTTCAGTTATCGAGAACTATTTCTACAGAGAGTTTGACTTCTTGCTCAGTAATAAAACTCGGTACTTTTTCCAGTTGTTTGCTTTTACTTATTCTACTTTTAATTTTTTCGTTGCATGAGTTCCGTCAGTTTTTAGAATGAAGTAGACAGTTTGGCAGTATGGGTTTGCGTCTTGATGCATTTGTTCTCTGTCGAGAAACACTTTTAACCAGTCTCTATAGATAGCTAAACAAAGTAAGCCTTTTTAGTCTCGTCTATAATCATCAGTTAATGTTTTTAATTTCCCAGGATTTTTAGTTGACAATTGTGGCCTTCTTGGCTACAGCCGGGTAAATCTAGCGTCTCCAACGGTCTTATTGCCGACTACCGAAACTGCGGCTTCTTTTGTTGCCAGTACATATTTACATAATAGCTCCATGCAGCTGCAAGGTGCGTTCCGGTGGAAACTACTGCATGCTCAAGGAAATATAATGCTAAATAACTTGGCACAGTTTCAGGTCAATTTCGCATTTGACTTTGCATGATTGTAACATTTTTATTGTACGACATTGTGAAAACTACGCGCAAACTGATCCCAAACCAACCGATTGCCAACTTCAACAAAACAGAAAGACATTAAATTTTAACAGAATGCTCAGAAAACGAAACACATTTTTTCCTTCACTATAATGCCAATGCCAGTAGACAAATCAACATCTAAGTTTCAAAGTTTTCTAATGCTTGAACTGCTCTTCTGTCACACCTTTACCCATGGCAGCTGTGCTACTAACACCTCCAGAAACCATCTTTAACAAAGAGTCAATGTATTCAGCGCCAGACCATTTTTGATGTTTGACAACTTCGACATCACGGTCGATTTCTGGCTGCTGAACGTATTGTCCGTAGGCGCGCATACCGATTTCGGCGTACCTCCGTGAGAAGTCGTCAACAGCAAGTGCAGTAGTGTGAAGACCAGCAAGAGTAATGAACTGCCAAACAAATCCAAGCTTTCCAAGACGCTTGATGTAAGTTTCCTGGTCTTCGACACCCATGGCGGTGGTCCAGTTGAAAGAAGGTGATAGATTGTAGGCAAGCCATTGGTGAGGATAGACAGCCTTGACTCCACGAGCAAAGTCTTCCGCCTGCTTGTAGTCAGGGTATTTACTCTCCATCCACAAAAGATCAGAGTAAGGAGAGTAAGCGACAGCACGAGCAACAGCATAAGCAGTACCGCCCTGGATGCGGTAGTAACCCTCACGGGTACGCGGAGCATCCCAGTCCCAGAAAATGTCAAGTCCGGTGAGCTGCTTTGCGATGGCACGAGCCTCAGTGTTTGACTTGCCCTTGATGGCAGACTCAAATTTTGAGATTAGAGAGTCCTTGGATGAGAATGAACCGGACTTGATGGCATCAATAACAGCATCCTTATAAAGCTTGATACCAGCAGCAGAAAGCCACTCATCTTCAATCTTTTGAAGCTCATCACCTTGCTTGCCAGCCAATTCTGCCTTTAGCATAATGCTAGCAAGGTCAGGAAGTGTAGAGTTGGTCGCTCCGAGAATGAAAGGATGATCACGGTAGTCAATAGTGGAAGTGATCAAGGTAGCAGCCTCAGAGTCAGTTCGAGCAATTGCAATCAAGTCAACACCCATAATGTCGGCCTGGGCACGAATAGCAATCAAACGATTGATGTGCTCAGAAGTAGGGACGAGTACTTTACCAGCCATATGTCCACATTTCTTAGTACCAGGAGCCTGGTCCTCAATGTGAATACCAGCAGCACCACGCTCGACAAACATCTTGGTCAACTTCAGAATGGCAGTAATGCCACCGTGACCGGTGTCAGCATCAGCGATCAAAGGTCGCAAGAAATCGATATACTTAAGCTTGGCGCGCTCAGAAGGTGAGACAGATAGACGGCTTTCGCGCTGCTTGCGGTCATGGAAAAGCTGAGCAAACCAGAGATGCTCTACTTTGTTGGGAACAGTGTCCATGGGGTAGTCGGCAAGATCGGGAGAAGGCTCATTGGAGGTTGAGGCGGTCGATGATGATTGCCAGCCAGAGACGTAGATCTAGAAAAACGCGATGAGGAGTCAGCAATGATGATTCAGGGGTCAAAAGGCGCCACCGCCGCAGGATGTGACAAGCGAAAATGAAAACATACCGTGTCCAGGTATTTCGCCATTTGTGTGACGTGAATGGGATCAAGAGCGCCGAAAGTGAAAGAAACAGTTTTTTGCTACATGCCAGTTAGTTTTCTTCTAAACTGCGGCATATCACAATACCAATACGCACTTTGTCGTGCTCTTCCAAGAGAGAAAAGAGCTTTTTACTCATGTCATTAGAGGGATAAGAGATCTTCAAAGATCCACGCTTTTGCACGATTGCTTCGGCGGTGTAAGTGCGCTTTGTGTGTCTCCACCGGGGCTCTGCCCACCATTTCTTGACAGCAGCGACGTCTGCTTCGTACTGTCGCTGCTCCTCAGCGATGTCTATGGTTGAGTATGGCATTGTGTGTGAGCGAAAAGAACAGGCGCAGGCGAAAAGAACTAGACAAGTAGTGAACTGTGCTAACGAACGACGAGCCAAAATCCGGGGAAATCGAGAGGTATATGTATGACAGTGAGTCTGCCACAGGCGACGGGCGGGCGGACATGTACATCGCTCTCACGTGCGTGGGCAGGCTGCTCCCCGCATGAATGGGACGTCGGCGCCGGCTCGGTCCCGTGGGCGCACGGGACTTTTTCATGCCAAACAGGGTTTGAGCTAAACCGCGAGCGGAGATCGGCCGCACACGCGCCAGGCCGAAACGGGGTCCGCGCTGCATCCCGAGCCGCTGCGGCTCAGCTCACACGTTTGGTACTCCGAGGCAGGAATACGCGTCTCTCTGCGCTGGGCTGCCTCTTCACATGCTGCAAGCTCATAGCGCCGACACACTTCCGACTTGTTCTTCTGCATTGTCGCTGGTGTGTTAGTCACGTTTTGTTCTCGCTCACCTAGGTTAGGTGACTACTTTTCGGAAGTCTGCTAACCGATATTTCGCGTTTCCAGAAGCATTGGCCTGCTTCGTTGTCGTCTTTTCGCCTACCCCAGACGGATCCCTGTGCTACCCCAGACTTTTACGTTCCGTCTCCACCGGATCAGATTTCACTTCAAAAGACTGCCCTTCTTGCAATTACACATCTTTGGCAAAGTAGTTATATCCGAATTTGTCTCATCGCAGCTCCGCATCGCGTAATCTATAAAAATCACAAAATTAAAAGATCACATCACGAAACGAAGAATCACGTGAGAGCTGTAGTTTTCATCATCCTTCTCTACAGCTCCTTTCTAGGCTTGAGAGTAAACAGCAGTAAGTCGACTAGCTCAAGGCTGTCCCTGAAGCGCCAGCAGCATACCCAGCAATGGCTCACCCTGCGTCTCCGTCACAGTCTTCGGCGTCGTTCTCGTCGATGCACTCGGCGCAGGAGTGTTCCTGCGTCGGCCCGAACCCGGCTTCCCGCTCACCTTCCGAGGCTGATTCCGCGCAATTTAGCGGCAAGAACTTGATTCTTTGTTTTGATGGCACTGCTTCAAAATTTGGCAGACGCGCTCCGTCAAATGTTCTTAAGCTTTACCAGCTCATCAGTCGCGGTCCAGCTAATCAACTCCACTATTACCAGCGTATGCTTCTCTGTACTTGAACTTATCACTGCCTAATTATTGTATTAACCCTCTTCCAGCTGGTATAGGAACCTTCATTGGATCTGAAAGTGATCTAGATTTCATATCTTCAAAATGGCGCTCCTTTCTGCTCTCTGTTGACTCGATCATTGCATATTCTTTAGATGACCATGTCATTGCCGGTTATCGCTTTCTCATCCGCTACTACGAACCCGGTGATCGTATCTGGATGTTCGGTTTTAGTCGTGGTGCATTCACGGCCCGCATTCTTGCCAGTATGATCGATACTGTCGGACTTCTCGGGCGAGGCGGTGAAGAACTCGTCCCTTGCGCATGGGAAATCTATAAAAGCTGGGAAGCCCACGGTAGACCTGTTGACCCAGCTTGTCGCGTCACTACGCTTGCTGAAGACTTCAAAACAAGCTTTTCCAAGTTTTGTCCCGAGGTCTATTTTCTTGGTCTTTGGGATTCTATTAATTCAGTCGGCCTACTTCGAAATCGCATATTTCCCAAATCTTCAAAATCTAATACCGTCAAGCACGTTCGTCATGCATTAAGTATAGACGAACGTCGATCAAATTTTAAACACAGCAGTTACTTTTCTAGCTCTTCGAAATCAACTGGATACTGGTTCCCTTCTTACCATAAAAATGATGTTGTCGAGCGCTGGTTTCCGGGAAACCATGGCGACGTCGGTGGAGGATGGCCTCTTGATCGTGAAACTGGCGGTTTACTAGCGGATCTGAGCTTACGATGGATGATCAATGAAGCGAAAAATCTTGGTTTAGCGTTCTCTGACGAGTTAGTTACAAACTTAGCTGTTCGTGGATCGGAGAATGCTTTAATGGCTAGAGCACATGACATGCTTTCGTTTAAACCCGGAGTAGGAAAGTCAAAAACTACTGCGATGAAATGGTGGCTAATTGAATTCATGCCATGGCCGTATAAAGTTGACGATGAGAATACGGGCATTTGGCAAAGTAAACTTTTTCCTAACTTGGGACGGAAAAGAAAGATACCCGAAAACGCGACTATGCATTGGAGTGTTAAGTGGAAACAAAATATGGATACTCGCTACAAGCCGAAAAATATACCCAAGACTGTGAATTATGAAGGGAATACGCGAGCAAGATCTGTGGAGTCTGGAGCTACTCATCGTACTGTGCCCAATGACTTAATTACCTACATATAATCAAATACTGCGAACCTCTGTATAATATCTCTGTTTTACTGTCAACTCTTGGCTTTTGTTTTTTTGCTGTTAAGGCTTATGCCTCACTTTGCATTTTGGACATGCATTTCTGGAGGAGCTGGTGTCGTGCACTGTCTACGGATTTATTGTTTATGATCTGTAGCTGCACGATGCGGCAATTGTTTTTACACTTTCTACTGTGTAAAAAACCAATAAAGAGAGAAAAGTAAACTCTAGCTCGTATAAACCGTAAAAATGAGATGAATCTGTAGTGGTAACTGTTCGATAGAGAACTGTTCATGATTGAAGTTGGGCATAAACGCGGCCCTCATATTCACATTACGCGTCGTCAGGTGAGTTTACTCGATGTAAGTCAATACTCTCAGAAACTGTAAACCCCGCTTAATCCTCTTGATATTTGCACAATTTACAACAATATCGGGCTAAAATGTCTTAATGAACGGGTCAAAGGTAGGAACTACGTAAGAATTGATGGTTAAAGCGCCGCGCGTGTCCATGAGGCGTCATAACGCGGCGCGTCTATTCATTTTCTCCTATCCACTTCTACGCGCCCCAACGATCACACTTGAACCTCACTTTAAAAAAACTACACTGTTTGAAGTAAACAGTTCCAGTTTAGATAGCGAACAAAGTCGAAAATTCAGTATTGCTAGAAACTAGCTACAAATGGAATTTGGAGCATCTTCGACAGCAGATGTTGCCAAATCAAGAGATTTTGACGCTATACCGACACAATTGAGTACTGCTACTTCAACGTCTAGTGCTACTAGCAGTCACAATGGGCCATTCAGCGGTACGCGTGGGTCGTCTTCTATTGGGCGGAAGAAAAGCAAATCATTATTGCCAACATCGTCGTCACTATCAAATAAACCTACCGAAAGTGTCGAATCCGAACAGTCTACGAGTATGGGTGGAGAAAAGATGAGTGCTATTACCTCAAGTTCAGATATAGCCAGGATTGCGGACGATGAAGAGGATATACCCACAGGTCAACCCACATTGCCTCTTGCACGCGTGAAGAAGATTATAAGGCTAGATGAGGACGTGCGCGCGTGTTCAAATTCTGCTGCATTTGCGATTACAATAGCTACAGTGAGTTACCAATAATTTTCTAGCCTGTTTTGAAAGATCACTGACAACCTTCCAGGAAATGTTCATTCAGTATTTGTGTGAGAAAGGGTTGCAGATGTCGAAAGGAGATAAACGGAAAACACTGCATTATAAAGATCTGTGTATGTTGTATAACGACAAAGCGTTATGAAGATTTGCTAATAATGTGTGTGCTACAGCTTCTGCGGTTCACAAGTTAGACGAACTTGAGTTTTTATCTGGTAAGTGCTATTATACAGAAATCACCGATCAATCTAACTTGAACAAGATGTAATACCGCGAACTGTCCCTCTTCAGAAAGTTATTAGAGACCGAAAAGCTCGAAGCGAAGCAGAAGGACAAGGATACACCAATCTGCCAGCAGTTCCGGCAACTTCGTTAGCATCTACAACATCCATCGGCACTACCGCTGCTGCAAAAGCTAATGGATCGACTCTCGCCAAAGGCCAGACTACACTCAAACTTCCCGTTCTACAAAATTCCGCCGTGCAAGGACCCCCAAGCGGTTCTTTTCAGTCAACGGCTAATGTTAAGGTCAAGGTGAATACTATTGTAGATCATTCGCAAGATACAGAGGAGGAGGAAGACGAGGAAGGTGAGAGTAATGAGATGGATGAGGACGAGCCAGTCAACAAGCCTGATACTGAAGCAATGGATATTGACTAATTGCTTTTGTTTTTGGAAATTATAAATTCGTGCCTGGGTTCTAACTTTTTTTTTCATTTTTCTATCAATTTTGAATCGTTGAGCGTATGGCGTGGAATAAGTGTAGATTAGTAGCATTGATGAATATGATATGTTTTCTGGATGCATTGTAAACATAAATATAGAAATTTTGACGCGATGTATAACCAGCACAAAAAGTATTGATCGTAGTGTATATATAATATATACATAGCTGCATTTCACCAAGCAAACAATAACGCGTAAGGTTCAAATCCCTTAATCTTGACAAGGTGGTTTGAGTATTAGGGCTGAGCCAATCAGAGCCGCGAGAATCCAGTTTGCACACAAACCCATCGTCAGAGTCCGGCCGCACCGCGCTTCGTTCCGACTTCTGGGTTTTTGCTCTTCCTGTCTCGCTCAGCTGCTCTCTCCAGATTTCTTCCTCGGCCCTTTGTCCTTTGTCCTTTTCTTTCACATCTGCGATCTAACTTAACGTCATCGACGATTTGTTAGTCTGGTAAAAAGAAGGGAAAAACAAAAAAAGAATATACAGGAAATGGCTTCTCGTTCGATTATCCGGTCTTCGCAGAGCGCGCTCGCTTCGAGCTTGAAGCGCTCGGCTGTCGTCGCTGCTCCAGCTTCGGGATCTGCTTCAGTCTTTGGTGCGTGACTTCTATTGTAATTTTCAGCAGTTCAGTTTCGATTCGGTGTCAATTGAGATATTCAATCATTTCAGCAAAGCTTGTTTGATCATTGTCTGATTGGCTATTTTCTAAATTATGGAATTCGAGGTCTCGATTGCAGTTTTTATTTCAACGCATTGCTGCAAACTAGACGAATTCAGTGAACGGTTGATGTTCACTTTTAGTCTCTCGGACGATCAAGAAAATATAGCATAATATAGGACATCGAATTGAAAACACTAAATTGAGTATTGCTAACATTCACTCAGACCAGAAGCGATATGCCTCGAACTTCTACACCACCGACAACACATACAAGGTCCCTGACTTTGGACACTACCTCAAGAAAGGCAAGGGCGATGATGCTTCCCGTGTTTACTCTTACTTCATGATTGGCAGTCTTGGTCTCCTTTCCGCTGCCGGTGCTAAGGCCACCGTTCAGGATTTCTTGTCCAACATGGCTGCCTCCGCCGATGTTTTGGCTTTGGCCAAGGTCGAAGTTGACCTTTCCACCATCCCTGAGGGAAAGAACGTCATCATCAAGTGGCGTGGAAAGCCCGTTTTCATTCGTCACAGAACTGCTCAAGAGATAGAAGAGGCTAACGAAGTCAATGTTGCTTCTCTCCGTGACCCCCAGACTGATGCTGAGCGTGTCAAGAAGCCCGAGTGGCTTGTCATGTTGGGTGTCTGCACTCACTTGGGTTGTGTTCCCATTGGTGAAGCTGGTGAATTCGGTGGTTGGTTCTGCCCTTGCCACGGTTCTCACTACGATATCTGTAAGTGCTGTGATACTTTTGCCTTATGACGAAGCAGCCATAATCTAACGCTTATCTTTTAGCTGGCCGTATCCGAAAGGGTCCCGCCCCTCTTAACCTCGAGATTCCCGAGTACGAGTTCTCTACCGAGGAGAAGCTTACCATTGGTTAGATCGATTAATCTTATAAATCCATATAACTTTATAATCGAGCATTTTTGAAAAAAATATAATAGGAGAGTCAAACAGTAGAAAGTTATGTTAATTTACAATTGTGCTTATTTTGCATAATTTTTTTACTGAATGGAAGGGGATTTCATTTGGGATCATTTATTGTGTGCTTATTTATTATGAATTGATGGTGTACAAAGAATGATCGGGCGCATAGTGTTTTTTATTTCCTCTATAGCACAAATATATAGATGTGAATGTCATACTACTTTTTTAATGCAATTAATTTCGTATAGATCAAAAATCCCATGTTACCTAAGTCCCCAAAAATACCTAGGTCAGCATTTTATAGATTTCTATCTCGGTTCCCCGTCAAAGGACGAGGAAGTTCTATCTTGGTTTCCTGTAAAGGGACCACGGAGTCCATAAACTGTTGACTTGATAGTTCTGTATCGTAGGCGGCTTTTGAATTAGAGTATTGTATGGTATAATTATCGAATCTTTTGGTGTCCTAAACATCGGAGGTGTCAGTATTTGTCAAGCTGAGAACAATATAACTCACATCCAATCTCTGAACAATTAAATCAGCTGTATCTTTGGGAACCAAAAACTCTTCAGGCTCGCCGGAATTCGAATACCCTGGTACACAAATTGTTTTTAAAACATGACTGGAGACCGACCAGCATACAATAGTGGTAAGTCCGAAACTGATTTTAGCTTCTGGATCTGTAAAACCCGAAGCATCATCAAAAACCAATTTTGGATCAGAATTTTCTAAGGCGGCTGCGATAATGTTTCGCTGACGTTTTAAATAGGTATGATACGTATCAAAAATGAACCAGCTCGTTGTTCGCACGTTCTTACATGGAATAGGTACATATCCTAGAGACTGAAACATTGCGCCAAATATATATTGATGCATGCAATTGTAACCCAAATGCACAAAAAATGAAGTGTATAATCCCAGACCGTAGAAAAAATTACCCGCAATCATGTATGCATGTTTATTATACTTTCCGCCATATTTGTCCACGATATTCGTCATGATTGTGTTACTGACAATTGTCCAAGCAAAAGTCACGGGAGAAATAAACTGAGGAATTGAGCTAACAAGAAATTCATCAAACTCGTCGTTCACAAACAATGTAGTATGTGCAGTCTTTGTTGGTAACTTCAAATTTTGCGTTGTGAAATGTTTGATCAGAGTATTGGGTCCAAGAGCATTCTCATTTTCACAAGCCACATCAGGAATATTCATATCAAATTTGTCGTCGAATTTCACTCCAGCTTGCTTTAATGATTGAAGCACTTTCAAGTCGCTGTGTTGGATTTTTTCAACACTCGGGATACTGTTGAACGTGATAATGTATGCAGTTGCCAACATTATTGATTCCTTCTCTGCAATACACAGATGATGTTAGCCACTTTCTTCTCATAAATCACTGGAGTCTACTGACCTGGCTGCTCCAGAGAGCACAAATCTTTCAAGTAATCGCTAATTGAATCGTCATGATGAAGCATATGATAGGTTCTACGGCATTGAGCAGAATCATCTGATGCCTTGTCGTCATTCGTTGGCAAAGAGTGAGAAGTTCCCAAGATCGCCCATCTATCCAAAATTTGATGAAAGCCGATATACTTCGATTTGAAAAACAAATGCTCCAATAATGTCAATTCGCTTGATGCTAAATCCTTCTCTTCTTGTGACAAGGCATAGAATCCCCGGAACTGTTTTTGAGTGATAGCAACTCCATTATCCCGAGATGATTCAACCTCTCCAGGAAGTAAGTACATAGTGCTAGGACATTCTTGATCAAAGCTACAACAGCGTCGAACGCCTTGAACGTGGCAAACAGGGCAAGTTTCATCAGCTGCAACCCTTGGACATCTTAGATTCATCAAATTTCTAATGCCATCAAAAAACTTTCGGGACGTGTCAGAGTTGTCCAAAATTAAAGGATTTTCAAGAATCTCAGTTTTTTGAATATTCGACCACAGATTTTCAACAGATTTCGGATATAGCTTGCTTTCTAGGACTTGAAATCCGGTTATTGGTACATACACTATGATCCAGAACACTACAACAATAGGCCAGAATGCTGCTGCCCATGACATAGGAGCATACCTTGTGTAGGTTTTTTCGTCTGATTGCATTAATGTATAGGTGTATGTCTGTGTGTCCATTTGATACCTTTGAATTGATCCTTCAACTAAATGATCTCCAAGGCGAATACAGATTATTAGATTCTTTAAAAATCGAAGCAAAATTCCTTTTATTGACAGATTTCTTGTTCTGACAGACAAGTTATTCTGTATTACTGCTTGGGCTGTAAGTCCGCTATTTCGAACAATATTCTGTACAGACAAGCTCTTGGTAGCTTTTTGTGGATGTGAGACTTCAACGGTCTTGCCCTCTTCCTGCTTTTGTAGTAATTTCGTCAATCGTTGATCGTTCAACAATTTTTCAAATTCCTCTTTGCTAAGTTGACTGTTAGAATCTGATCTCAATTTTCTTCGTGGAACATCAGTATATGTTGCATCCGATGAGCTGTTAGGTGACTGCCGCGAGCCAAATGATTGAGTCTCCTGTTCTAGCTCTTGTTTCAATGCCGTTAATTGACTATCGTCTAATATATTCCCTGTACTGCCTCCTTCACTTAATTCTGCTCTGTTCAATCTAGATGTCGCATCGCTGGTGACGCCAATGTCCTGCTCAGATGACTGAGGCTCACTTCTTGAAATGTTTGATCTGACAAGTGTATCGTTGACATCATTATTAAAAGCGTGAACACTTCGACGGTTCAAAATAGATTCATCAGATACCGCGTTGACGGGAAACGGAGAAGGTCGCACCTTCTTCTTCGAATAGGTGACCGCATAAATATGTGGAAACGACATTATGCACAGACGGGTAGAGTAGTACTGAAGTCTGATAAAGCAATTACAAAGGTCAGCATACAAAATTACTTTTCATTATGAAAAAGTAATTTATACTCTGCGGTCTTCAAGATCTCAAGGTCCTGTGACCGAGAAAAAAACTTGTGGTCTGAGGTACCGATTAGACAATCTCGCTTGGCCCATCTTTAAAGTTTCGGCCACAGCATTGTTGTCGAGCCGCACGATGATTTTAGCTAGATCTCCTGAGCAAATGTACTTGTCTATAAAGTAGAATGTATTTTATATTGCGTTTCACTAGTTGACAAAAATTTTTTGACTGATTTTGTCAGTCTCAAGATAAAGCTAGACTGAAAGTAAGATATTCAACGGTCCAAAACGAAATAGATGCTATTCCTCGTTTGTATCACTTTATAAGTTAACAGACTTCAAGAGAAACCAGAAAAAATGCCACTGTACAGAGAGTGATTGAGTGCATTAAAGTCCCTGTACCTTTTCTATTTTCCAATGCAGAAAGAGACTTAAGTTCATTATCTTTGAGTTTTCTAAAATTTAAAGCTGGGAATTTATAGAAGATTTTTTGGGTTAGTCGCGTGAATACGGAATGCATGGGTCCAATACTCATAGTCACCCAGCCTATTATCCTCTTGGGTGTTGCTGTACAATGACTGTGAAAAGTATTGGGCGAAGCATATGAAAGACTGTTTCTAACCGATCTCTCTAGTGTTTGATACTGGTTGGCTGTATTATGCCCGTTAACTAAAAATGACCAGCGTCTTGCTGTGTTTTGATGATTACTCCAAAATAAACGCTACACAAGTCTCTTTATTTCTGATAAAGTGCCTATTTATTATCAAACCCAAATTCCTTAATAATGCAAATTACAACTAAAATGACTCCTCCCAGGCTCCACGACGAAACGACGGTGGTTTTTCACCGCCTACACCAACTTGTAATGCCGTAGTGAATGGTGTATAATCGGCTCCACCTTCCATACCTTCCATTCCCATTTTCTCACTTTGACTTTGATTCATTACCATCGGGTCAGATAATGACTCCACCATTTTGTTCCCTTGAACTACTACCTCTCTGTCACGTAAACGGCGCATTAATGCCAAGAATGTACTATCTTTGAACTTTTGTGTTTGATTGTTTTGTAGCGAGTTGAACAGCTCGCCCGCAACGACAGATAATCCATCATCATCAGTGACTTCGTTCGTCTTTCTTTCCACTGTTTCTTCCTCTGTCCGAGATTCCTCCATAACAGCAGCCTCGTGCTCAATCTGTTCAAAAGCATCATCAAAAACTTTCTGCTGTTGCGCTTCCAGAGCAGCCATCTGGGCAGATTGGGCTTGCTCTTGCGCCTGTTCGTGATGAAATCCAAAAGAACTATTTGCTATTGATTCATTATAGGCCATTCTAGGAGCAAATGATGTCATTTGAGGTACAGGTGTTGAAGAACTAGTGGTGATATTTTGAAACTGTAATTGTGGCGGAGGTGTTGAATCTAGAAATTGCATAAAATCTTGATGCCACGATTCCATGCCTGGAGCATTATTAGCTTCCGAATATTGAGCTGGTTGATGGTGTATCCGCATATCTTGTTCATACACAGCAGCCATTTGCCGCTGTTGCTCTTGCTGGACTAGAGACATCCTCGAGAAATCCGCAGCCATTATCTCGCTGTTTAGAGTTCCTGTGTGTGGTGCTCCATTGGCAATGAACGAGGCATAATGGGTATCAACATTCGGGTCGTATCGTTCATTGTTTCTAAACGTAGCAGAAGTTGATGACCCTGATGCTTGAGAGTTTATCAGACGGTCTTGCTGGAGAGATCTATCGGCGGAGGCGTGCTTTTGAAAGGCGTTTAGTGCCGTAGAAGGTCCGCAAGAAGCATCCATTTTGATTTAACAGAGCAACCCGCTCAGACAGAACTGAAAAAATGTTTCCCAGCAACAACTTAGAAGAGCCAGTTGGTAAGCGATACGTTAGTCTTATCGTGGAGTCAATGAATGAGAATATTGATAAATGACGTTAAATTGCTCGTAATGTGCGGGGACTATAATGTGGCGGTGTAAATGCTTATGTGAGCCGAGGCAAGTACTTTGCCACATGAGGCTATAAAAAAGCCGTGTCTAGTGCGGCTTGCTAGTTCAAGCTGACGAGCCTGATCGACTTCATGATTCAACACTTTCTAGCTATATATGTACACTACGCCTTTTGATATGTTGTACGGACTGTGTTAATTGTTCCTTTTAGCTCTTTTTTTATTGTATTCAACTGTATTTGTTTCTTTCGAATTGAGAGGACTTAATCAAATTGGTGCTTCTCAACATTGGACAAGTTGTTCATCTAATTGTAATAATCTTCCACATTTGAAGCTGCGTGGAAAACTGCCGATTACTCTGATTCATTTTCAGACTCTAATATATCATACCTTTTATGCTAGATTTATTCATTTTTTGGTTAGAATTTATAATGGTCTTAGATCAACTGCATATTTGCTGTTAAATCGATCTATCCATGTTATCTTTTCCATCTAACACAGATATTTGAGTTATCAGCAGACTCTAAAATCTTCAGTACCTAACGAAAAAGCGTTCTTTTTAGTGTTATTAACGGATCGTGTGGCAGTCTATCTTTGTGGTAGATTGTATCCACTTTCACCGAGCAGTAGAGAATATGAGTCTTTCAAGTATTGGTATTGATCGTGAAGAGCTTGGAATTGATACCTCACTGGAGAACTTGATGATCTATAAAAGAAATTGATTAGCATAATGCATCAATTGCTGCTGCCGAAAGCTATCAAAATAATGACCGCTATAGCAGCTGTCGGGTCAAAGAAACTACTGTCTAGAATACGATACTACCATAAGCTATCTCTTCTTTTGAAGAACTGTAGACCATGCCAGTGCTGTCAGGATTTTCAAACTCTTACTAGATACATTTGATTGAAGAAGGTTGCCGTGAGGTGTTAGAGCCGGTTCAAACAACTCAATGAGCACAAATCATTCCCAAAGAGAAGCTTGTATTTTTGGCAGTGACAATAGAAATAAGTCGTGCCTTGCGACTATTGAGCTGTACAGTGGGAGACAAAACCAGTAAGGTTGGGTTGCACATATCTAAAGAGACAAGCTCTGATGAGATTGGTTGACAGTCATCATTGATCCGACACTCCGCTGATCAACAAACTCAAAAGAAAGAATGCGATTGACTGTTATCGTCTGTCGGAGGTAGGAGACTGGGGAATCTGAGCAGAATGCCGTCGGAAGGTGGTCAGGAGCTGGTTGCAAAGAAGGATGGCCAACTGACAACGTTGATGAGGCTCGACAGAGAACAGACTACGCTACGCAGGTGCGCCACAGCGCGTGCGAGAGCTTTGGCTGCCCTGGATTTGCGCGGTCAGGCCGACGCGTATTCAGATCAATCATCGTAGAAGATGAGTTCCACGCTTTGTTGTTCTACTTTTACGGCCGAGCTGCCCATTTCTGATCTTGTCCGCAGCAAGAACAAATACTCAGCTGCCGCAACACATGCACAAGACTGCTGCAGCCACAGCAACAGGGCAGAGCAGGGCAGAGCAGAGCAGCGCAGCAACCCCAGAAAATCAGCAGCAGCCTTGCGTCCGCTGCTCGGCCAAACGAACAAGCGAGTGGGGGTGGGGAACCTTGCGCCCGACGTCGCGCCGAGCGCCCACAGCTTCACGCAGCCGCCTTGTCTGCATCGGGTTCGGGCGTGGCTCTCTGACCCCTGAGTCGACCCACAGTCACGTGTTCGACATTTGCACTAAGGCTGCCTGCCTTCTTTGCCCATTCGCCCACTCCATATATCTTCCACCGCTCACCTCGCTCTTGTCTGCTTTCTCAATCGCCGGTTCTCGAGATTCAGGATGAGTGCGGAAGACTACGCCAACATTGTCGATGACTCGGCATTGCCGACCATGCAGCGCATGCGCGAGCAGACCTCGGTCCTGGGCTCCATGAACAAAATTCTAGGTACGTTTTTGCAAATCGTCTATTCTATCATTGTATCCTTCTAACGCTGAAATTAGTTGCCAACCGTGGTGAAATTCGTATGTTATCTGTTTTTTATTGGTTTTGTTGGCCATGATCGGCCAATTTGTTCAATTGCTGACTCGGGTTTCCAGCCATTCGAATTTTTCGTACGGCGCATGAACTGAGTATGCAAACTGTCGCGATCTTCTCTCATGAAGATCGTTTGTCCATGCATAGACAGAGTAAGTCTCAATTTACCCTTTTCTTTGATCTTTTGATGCAATTGATCTTAATTTATTATTCCAGAGGCCGATGAGGCTTATGTTATTGGTAAGCGCGGCCAGTACTCCCCAGTTCAGGCTTACTTGCAAATCGACGAGATCATCAAGATCGCCAAGGATCACAATGTCAACATGATCCATCCTGGATACGGTTTCCTTTCTGAGAACTCCGAGTTTGCTCGCAAGGTCGAGGAAGCTGGAATTGCTTGGATTGGACCTCCTCATACCGTTATTGATGCCCTTGGTGATAAGGTTTCCGCTCGTAAGATTGCTATTCAGAATGATGTTCCTGTCGTTCCCGGTACTCCGGGACCTGTCGAGGATGTTCAGGATGCTTTGGACTTCGTCGAGAAGTACGGTTTCCCTGTTATCATCAAGGCCGCTTTCGGTGGTGGTGGCCGTGGTATGCGTGTCGTTCGTGAGGGTGACAACATTGAAGACGCATTCTTGCGTGCCTCTTCTGAAGCCAAGTCTGCTTTTGGTAATGGTACTGTTTTCATTGAGCGTTTCTTGGACAAGCCCAAGCACATCGAAGTTCAGCTTCTTGGTGACTCCGAGGGCAACGTTGTTCACTTCTTTGAACGTGACTGCTCTGTTCAGCGTCGTCACCAGAAAGTTGTCGAAATCGCGCCTGCTAAGGATCTGCCAAAGGCCGTCCGCAATGCTATTTTGAAGGACGCCGTTAGACTTGCTGCCTCTGTCAAGTACCGCAATGCAGGAACTGCAGAGTTTTTGGTTGACTCTCAGAATCGCCATTACTTCATCGAAATCAACCCTAGAATGTAAGTCAATTGAATTGTTCTGTGATGTTTTTAAAGTACTAACAATTTACTACAGTCAGGTCGAGCACACCATTACTGAGGAAATCACTGGAATTGATATCGTTGCGGCTCAGATCCAGATTGCTGCTGGTGCTACTCTTGCTCAGCTTGGATTGACCCAGGATCGTATTACCTACAGAGGTTTTGCCATTCAGTGCCGTATCACAACCGAAGATCCGTCAAAGAACTTCCAGCCTGACACTGGTAAAATTGAGGTCTACCGTTCGTCAGGCGGTAACGGAGTCCGTCTTGATGGTGGTAACGGATTTGCCGGTGCTGTCATCTCGCCTCACTACGATTCCATGTTGGTTAAGTGCACATGTTCAGGTTCTACCTACGAAATCGCTCGTCGCAAAATCATCCGTTCTTTGGTTGAGTTCCGTATTCGTGGTGTCAAGACCAACATTCCCTTCGTTTTGGCTCTCGTTACACACCCAACTTTCATCAATGGTAACTGCTGGACCACTTTCATTGATGATACCCCTGAGTTGTTCGACATGATGGTTTCACAGAATCGTGCGCAGAAACTTCTTGCTTATCTCGGAGATCTTGCTGTCAATGGCAGCTCGATCAAGGGACAGATTGGTGAGCCCAAGTTGAAGGCTGCTGTCACTATCCCTACTTTGACAGACAAGACTGGTGCTCCTTTGGACGTTTCCAAGCCTTGCAAAGAGGGATGGCGTAACATTTACGTTGAAAAGGGACCTGAGGCGTTTGCTAAGGCGGTGCGTGCTTATAAGGGTACTCTTATTATGGACACCACCTGGCGTGACGCCCATCAGTCGCTTTTGGCTACTCGTGTCCGTACTGTCGACTTTGCTAACATTGCACTTCCTACCTCCCATGCGTACTCTAACGCTTTTGCTCTTGAGTGCTGGGGTGGTGCCACTTTCGATGTTGCTATGCGCTTCCTTTACGAAGATCCTTGGGATCGTCTTCGCAAGCTCCGCAAGCTCGTCCCCAACATTCCTTTCCAGATGTTGTTGCGTGGTGCTAACGGTGTTGCTTACTCTTCCCTTCCTGACAATGCTATTGACCACTTCTGTGAGCAGGCTAAGAAGGCTGGTGTCGATATCTTCCGTGTCTTCGACGCTCTTAACGATCTTGAGCAACTTAAGGTTGGTGTTGACGCTGCCCGCAAGGCTGGAGGTATCGTTGAAGCCACCGTTTGCTACTCTGGTGACATGTTGAACCCCGAGAAGAAGTACAACTTGAAGTACTACCTCGAGGTCGTTGACAAGATTGTGGAGATGGGAACCCACATTCTTGGTATCAAGGATATGGCTGGAACTATGAAGCCTGCCGCCGCTACTCTTTTGATTGGAGCCGTTCGTGAAAGATACCCTGATTTGCCTATTCACGTGCACACTCACGACTCTGCCGGTACTGGAGTTGCTTCTATGGAAGCTGCTGCAAAGGCCGGTGCTGATGTTGTTGATGTTGCTACCAACTCCATGTCTGGTATGACTTCGCAGCCGTCTGTCAGTGCTCTTCTTGCTACACTTGAGGGCTCTATTGACACTGGTCTCAACGCTGATTACATTCGTGAGATTGACTCCTACTGGGGACAGATGCGTCTTTTGTACTCATGCTTTGAAGCTGATCTCAAGGGACCTGATCCGGAAGTTTACAGCCACGAGATTCCTGGTGGTCAGCTTACCAACTTGCTCTTCCAGGCACAACAGCTTGGTCTTGGAACGCAATGGCAAGAGACCAAGCGTGCTTACGTGGAAGCTAACAAGTTGCTTGGAGACATTGTCAAGGTTACACCTACATCTAAGGTTGTCGGAGATCTTGCTCAGTTTATGGTTTCCAACAAATTGACTCCTGAGGATGTTCAGGAGCGTGCATCAAGCTTGGACTTCCCAGACTCGGTTCTTGATTTCTTGTCTGGAATGATTGGACAGCCGTACGGAGGCTTCCCTGAGCCCTTACGTACAAATGCTCTTCGTGGACGTCGTGAGAAGCTCACTGAGAGACCCGGAAAGTCTCTTCCTCCTATTGACTTTGTTGCTGTTCGTAAGATGCTTGAGTCTAAGTACGGTACCATCCGCGAGTCTGATGTTGCTTCGTACGTTATGTACCCCAAGGTCTACGAGGATTACCAGGAGTTTATCAAGAAGTACGGTGATCTTTCCGTTTTACCCACCAAGTTCTTTTTGAGCAAGCCTGAGATCAACGAGGAATTCAGCGTTGAAATTGAGCAAGGTAAGGTCCTGATCATGAAGCTTCTTGCTATTGGACCTTTGTCGCCTCATACCGGACAGCGTGAAGTTTTCTTTGAGCTTAACGGTGAAATCAGACAGGTCACTGTCGACGACAAGAACTCGTCGGTTGAGACAGTGTCTCGCCGCAAGGCTGATCCTGTCAATCCTTCGCATGTTGGTGCTCCTATGGCTGGTGTTGTCATTGAGGTCCGTGTCAAGGACGGGTCATTGGTCAAGAAGGGAGATCCTATCGCTGTTTTGAGTGCGATGAAGATGGAGATGGTTATTTCAGCTCAGGCTTCTGGTAAGGTTTCAGAGGTTTGTGTGCGCCAGGGAGATTCAGTTGATGGATCAGACCTGATCTGTACTATTGCTAAGGCGGAGTAAAGAATAAGTTACATAAGTGTATTTGTGTATTTGTTGTTTTTGTTATATCTATGTTTGTCGTTTGTAAATTGTTTGTTTACAAGTTTTCTTTTTTTCTGTGTTAATTACGTGAACAATACATTACTTGTGCATACAAAATTCTCATGCGTAAATCATATGAAGATGTCAAGACAATCTTAGTAAAGATCGATTGACTGTTGACGGATATCTGCTACAAACGATTCCCAATATCCGACCGGTCGGTCGGCAAACGGACATCCGCTGAAGCGCTGAAAAGTCCGAGAGCGAAAATAAAACGGATGCGCAACTGCGCACTGTGCACTGATCTCCGCATATTCGACAGAGTGGCGTTCACTGGCAAAAGTGATGCCTTTATTTTTAAATGTGGGGGATATAAAAAATCGGCTGAGCTTAATCAAAGTAGGGTTGAAGTTTTGTGATGAAGGAGAATTGAATCGGCTGGGTGGAATTATTGTTTTTGTGTCGAGTTGGGAGTGATCATAGTCGATTCCCCCACACGTTTCGAGTATAGTTGACACAGCTACTTTCCATCTTTATCGATTCTTTCTGTGATAATGACCATTTCTGATACTGATTTTAGATTACTGAATTTTATAGTCTAATTTATTGTGAAAATGACTACCATTTTGTGCATGCCTCCGGATAAAAGGAATGAAGTGCGTCGTCCTCGTTGTCGCCGTCATCATCGAACCATAAAAATCCGGGGTAACCTGATTTTCGACTCTCTTTCTCTTTCCGCACGGAACAAGTCAAAAGCTAAAAAAAGTCTTGTTTGCATATTCCGATTTTCGGATTTTTCTTATAATGGGTTTCATTTTTCTCAGCAGGGGAAACCAAGTGAAAACCTACGAAAACGCATTAATCTCCGAAAAGAAATTGTCGTTCCGCCGTAGCTTTGCGCCGACAAAACGTTTCTAGAGTTCTTTGCGCTTAAAGTCTTTTAATGCGGATTCATCACTTTGACGGAATCAGCTCATGTTGATCTATTTTTCCTGTTTCCAACAGCAGATTATTGGCAGCTATCTGTTATTCATTGTAAAAGCCGTATGCTAGACGACTAATACTCTTTAAAAGTAACGACTCTAAAGCTTAAAGTGCAGTTCTTCTTCATTCATCAAACAATCATCAACCCAAACGCCAATGCATGCAAAATTACCAAATTCACCATTTCACTCAACTCTGAACGAACAATACCTTGCTAAACTCTTCAAAAATAGCAAATCGCATGCAATGCTGGAAATCTTGGAAATTTTTCTTGCCATTCAGCAAGTACGTCTAAGAGAACATCATCAATATCTTCTGCTTTCTTTGCAGCTGCCGTAAGTAATTCTGCGAGCTTTAAAATAGCCTGACCACCAAGTGCCGCCTCTTCATGGTTATCCTTGATATCTACATTGATCACATGCGTGGCCCTGTTCAGGTTCTCGCCTCTATTCAGTAAATCATCGCAAACAGCGTCAAAGCATCTCTCTTCGCATGTAATGATAACGTCGAAAACGTTTTTCTGTTCTTGCCATCTCTCGGGTGCAGTCTTTACATGTCGGTTTCTATCAATCATAGCCAATACTCCATTTGCTGTGTAAAGTCGTTGATCTTTGGATATTAAATCATTGTAGATATCTTCATATGGCGTGCCAAACATGAAAATATTTGGACGATCGATACTAGGTCCTGGTAACCTAACTGCTGATCCGGTTCCATAAGACGATACATTGAAGCCAGCTGATTGTAAAACTTTGTGAGCTTCCATAGAACGATTTTGATTTGAAGCACAGACTGTGCAGAATTTGATGTCTGTCATTCTATTTTTGATTCAGACTACTGTGTGGTAATCGCAATTTATATGACTGAGTATTTCTGGTCTTGACTTTCTAGAATTGTATCTCAAAAGAACTCTTCACGAATCAGTGGATTTCGCTTTTGTGGAAACGTAGAAAATACCGATCTTCCCAAAAATATATTGCAATAAGTTCAGGAGAACTGCAAATGCAGTGAGGTTAGGGCTTACGAGTATCGAAAGGTTAACCGCTTCAAGAGCCTCGCTAGCGCCTCCAGAAGGGCATTGTCAACCACTTTAGTCAATGCGTTGACTTTGCGTTTCTTTCTGGTTGCTTTTTCTCGAGAGCAATTGATCAATTGCTGTTTTGAGATTTGAGAGGCGCGCCTCTGTTTACACTTTTCACCTTAACCTCTTTCATCCAGCTCTGCCTGCTCCCCGGCCGCAGTGCTGTGGTAGCCCGGCGACCCACTTCTTTCCACAACGACGCGACAACCTCCTCCAGATTTAGACGACGACTCTCCTCCTCCTCCGTACACTCTTTTGCCCTCACTTCCTGAACTAGCCCTGTATAGCGACATGTCTGCTTTCGGTGGCGATGCTGCGGCCTCTGCGGCATCTACCGTGGCATCTGCATCGCAGTCTATCATCACTCAGGTTTCTTCACACAGCAGCGGTATTTTCTCTCATGGCCAACTTCATGCTTTGGCGGAAGCCACCATGATACTCAATGTTCGCGGGCAGCGGTTCACAATTTTACGTGACGAGTTAATGGCACTTCCTGAAAGCGTTCTGCTTTGTCTCTTCCCCAATGGCGTGTTTATTGACGGCCAAGGTAACATGATTAGCAACCTCTCCAGCACAGACGTGATCAATGTCGATGTAGGTTTTATATCTTATTTCTGTCAGTTAACATTATATCTAAAAAGATGTTGTTGTAGTTCTCTCCCGTGTGCCTGACATACGTTCTCGATACCTTCAGGGCGGTTTCTGCTAAAGACGACTCAGATATATCCTCTACAACTTCTCAAAATTCTCTAGACCCAAGTACTGCCTCACCTGCCGCAATTCTTGCTGCCAAACCATCAATCATTGTGCTGCAAGAAGATTTAGATTATTACGTTATCCCCCCGCCTCGAATTGCTCATAAACCTTTTGATAGTGCTCATAGAGAATCGGTATATTCACCTTCTTTGAGTTCTACTGTTACTAGTAGCGGTGGAGTTGGACATCGCATATCAAGAATGTTGCATCGACGACCGGAATCTGAACGATCGAGAGATCGATCGTCTTCGGTATACAGTCGCTATGAAAACCTGCCTGTTGTTTTGCCGGATCCTTATGACCCTGCTTTGAAAGACACATACGTTTACGAAGCTCCGAATTATGCTGATATGGTTGCTTTGAAGATTGGCGTTGGCAAAAAACTACTTGCTGAGAAAGGTATCTTTTCTGCATTAAAACGCGCTCGTCAAGTATCTGCTACTGGTGATATTCCAGACGCAGCTCATTTACCTCACGGAGAGTCGGCAGATCATTTGAAGGCTGCGGGTACCGCAGAGAAGCACTTATTAGAAATGTTGTGTGCTTCTGGTTTTCATGTTACTGACGAGTGGGGCCACAGAGAGCGGGAACCTAGAAAAACTGTTATCAGTTCACTTGCTTTAGTCCGCTTACTAGCAACTGAAGAACACGATACTTCGAATCCTAGTGACACTCAAAATTTTACCATCAATCCTATGGCACAAAAACTACTACTGTTTTGGCGGAAACCTGCACGAAAATGTTGGTGGGATCAGCTCAAAGTTAAAGGGATTGAGGGTTTTGACCCAGAGGTTGAAGTTACTGTTAATGTAAGACGCATGTGGACTTTGGAGTTGTCTGTTGTTGGCGTTCACTAAAATGATTTATTTTTGGAATCTCTTGTCATCCATTTTGATTCGCTGTAACATTATATACTACTTGTATTTATCATCTATTTTTGTTTCTTTTTTCTTTTCCTCTATGTTTTGGGTTTCGTCGTGGTTCTTTCAAGTCATCTTTGCACACTTACTCAGGTTGATTTATTAGCTGGTTTTCAATTAGTTTTCCAATTTTTGCATTTGAACATTCAATTATAAATCAATTCATTGAACGTCTCCTGTTGAGTTGAGTTTATTGAACGCCTACGCGAGGGGGCAGAACCCTCATACGGCGTGAACGTCTCCTGTAATGAGGCCCACTCTCACTTATGACGGCGTTTACACCATCACTTTGGAGCATCTAGCCCAAATTTGGTCCTAGATATTAAGCCCTAACCCGATGTGTCAGAAATTAAGTTGCAAAAAAACAAACGGGCCGAGCTGGGAATTGAACCCAGGACCACTCGCACCCAAAGCGAGTATCATACTACTAGACCACACGGCCAAATCATTTGATATCAAAATAAATTTTCTGGTCCATTATACAGGCTTAAAGATTTAAGTATTCCCTTAAGATAAAAAAAACAAAAAAAAAAAAATTATGTATATGCCTAATAAATAGCCCTTAAGATAAAAAAAAAAAAAAATATTCCCCTCTGAGCAATATCCTTCCGACGTTTGGCGAGCTCGCTGGGTCCTTCTGATGAAATTGCGACGTTGGAACCCTCGACTCGCAGAGGTTGCTCATTTATTGTCTTTGGGGAAGATTCAGACATCCGAGCACCTCTCTGCATCTTGGTTGGCCCGCCACAATTACGGCCACCTCTCAGATCC
>JAJLXV010000189.1:0-27504 GCA_030571435.1 Myxozyma mucilagina | reverse complement strand
CGGTCAGTGTTCCTCCATGCTGTAGACGTTTTGTTTTAGCTGTAGAGCGTTTGCTGGAAGCCTGATTGAGCACACGGCTGTAGACTGCCTCCCCTTCTATGAGTACCTTTTGAATAGTTGCTTGATGGGTTGCTTTAGTGAGCTGATCCACTGCACTACAGATCCTAATTTTTTTTGTAGGAGACAGATCGGGAAGATCGGCTACACGAGATTCAATCAATGCCAACTGCAATCGAATTTATACATACCCTCATCTAATATACCATACTCCATTTTCGTCTGCAAGACCAGGTTGAACCAAATCAGAGATAAGCTTAGGATCTTCGCACTTAGCTCTCTGATAGTCATACTTTCTTGTCATTCTCATTTCGAGCTCTTCATGCCGCGCCACAAACCTGGATGACCATTTGTCGCCAACGGCGGGCCCGTTGTACATTCGAAGTATTGCATTTGCCATATCTTCCACATCAGCCAGTCTAGGTGGGAAAGCTCGTTTATCCAAATCAAGAGTATGCTGAACAATAGATACCATTAATGCCAGGCTGAACTTTATGCCTTCCTCAAGTAAAACAAATGCATGCATGGTGGTCGATGACAGACTTTGAATATTGTAAAAACAAATCCTAACTAAATCCGAATACAAACTTATTTCTATCGTGTTTTACGGTATCTGGGGAATCCAATAAAATTGGGTGCTGTGGAAGGCAGCATAGATTCTTTGATGGTTGCTGAAACATGTTCAAATTACTTCAAAATCTTTGCTAATAATAGAGTTTCGAAGAAAAATTAGGCTGAAGGCTGAGCTGTAGTGCCATAAAGTCGGAGGCCCAGGTGCAAGCCAGCCGGACGATGCATCGCGCTTATGAAGTAAACAATGAACTATTGCTTCCACGTCACGCAACCTAAAATGAATTGCCTAAGCAATTAGATTAAGCACCTTACTGACAACAGACTCCTCTTCTACATATATCTGTGTTCTCGAATTGGGAATAGTGTCACGTGATACGTCACTCACACCGGCTCACGTCTAGGTCACGCCGTGTGATCGACCTCCACGTCCACGATAGCCCAGCCATCGTGCGACCGGGACCAGGCCATAGCCAGCCCCTCGGAGTTCTCGGAGCTCCTAGGGCCGCCCTTAAATCCGCCCCACAATATATAAGGACCTCTAACTACATAGTAATACATCAAGTCATATTCTACTACTATCAAAGATCACCTTGTAAGCATGTCTACAAACCTTGACTCTCTTACCGCTGCCCAGTCTTCGCGACAGATGGTATCATGTATTGAGTGAGTACCTTTGCGTCTCCATCACAAGGTTTGACAAGACACATTTTGTATTTTAGCGGCAACCTGTATACATAAATCCAAGGTTATTTGCAAAGCTTCAAAACCCAAATTCTATTCTGCTTTCATATGATAAAATGGAGTCATTTACTTGTGGCAGTCTAAAGGTCTAGGAAGGTAGAAAAGACGCGTCGCAATTCGAAGCAGCGCACTTGCCTTACTGGGGAGCTCACCCTACATGTATGTTATTTGGTAAAATACTGATTACCGAGTTATAGATACGAAAAAAACCTTTACATGCACGCTCATTCCATCATGTTATTATATTAAAATTGTTTTTTTTTCTACATTAGAAATGTTATAAGAATTTCAAAAAATCATTCTAATAATGTCAGTATCATTAATTGTATCAACTGTTAACAATTATCTAAAAATGTCAAATCCCTTTTTGAAATGCAAATTTTAATGTCATTAGTGTTTATTATATTACTAATATTCTTGAAATTATCATCATTAATGGTATGAAGCATCTGTTCTTTATAGTTATTCGTAAAATTTCTTACATCATTATTAGTAACAGTGTGTCATTTAATCTAACATGAGTGTTGGATGAGCGTCGCATGTCAGCGAGCGTCGCACTTCCCAACATGTAGTCGAAGCGACTCGTCTCATCACCCTTTCAAACCCAAAAGACACTACAAATGGGCTTCTTGAAGAAAATTTCCAATATAAGTGTAACTATGACTTTTTAAGCTACGCATAAAGACCTGTAAATACATATTTGAAGGAGCAGCGAAGAAATACGAAGCCTTTGAACATACAGCTCGCCGACGACATGCCGGCATCCTTTCAAAAAGCAAAATTGTGCCCAAGTTAAGACGCCTTACAAATCTGCACAAGGGGTTTATTGTTCAGTATATAATTGACTTAGATACGCGAGATCTTTTATCTAAACTGGCTGATTTAGAAGATATGGCGATGGAATATTTTTAACACACAATGTGCCCACTGTTGGTAGTAGATGGTCATCTGTTTTGGTTGCTCAACAGCAAGAGCTTCAAATTTAAATTGACTAAAAGCAAGATCAACAAAAACTTTAGGTGTAAAAATATCAAGCTTATCTTTGGGTGGTGTGACTCGGTTTTGCAGACTAAAACTGAGTACAGTATACTGGATGAAGACATAGACTTCAGAGAATGCTTCAAAAGCGAAATGGGATAGATTCATATTTGAAATTAATCAAGTCTCAAGTTGCCAGTCTTCCAGATCAATATCTAGCAAAAAATAATAAAATTAGTGATAAAGTGGAAAAATTGACTAAAGCAACTCATTTAGCATTCATTCAAAAGGCTCATTTAGAAGGGAAGATTAAGGTCAACCAGGCTGCCACCAAGCGCTATATAGTTAAACAAGACACCTAGAGCATAGAGAAACACTGACTGGACAAAATGGAATAGATATGACTAAAGAAAAAAAAGGAGATGGTACGACACATCTTGAAAATTGATGGGATCACGGTTCATCAGGAAGTGGTCAGGCAGGTTCGAGGCGCTGTTGTAGATGCGACAACCCTGGAAATAATTCAGAGACCAAATACGGTTTACAATACAGTCAAATTTACTATATAGTCATATCTCTCTGTATATCAGAGAATTTATAGTGTGGAAAATAAAAATTACTGCTACAGTGCTATTGGAAAGTGCGACACTCACCCTATACTCATGTCACGCTGTATCTATGAGTCCTTTTAGACACTAGAGAAGGCCTAAGGTAGTGTTAAAGAGCCCCAAACAGAGATCTCATGCAACTCCCTGGCGCTGTTCCGGAACCTGGCTTCGAGGGTCCGAGATCTATGAGCCGGCGTAAGCGACGTAATATCACGTGACTCTACAAAGTTCTATATACAGTTATGCATGCAGTGGATCAATTTGAGAAAGTCATGTAAAACAAAGACAAAAAAGGAAATCTAAGTAGATATTTACTACATGGTGGAAGATGAAAGCACACACCTATTTATGATATGACTAATACTGTATTACTAGCTTATTCAGCGACAGTTGGCTCAGCCTCGACAACTGGCGCAGGTGTGCCAGGCACCGTAGGAGCAGCAGCAGCAGGGGCGGCAGCAGGAGTAGCAGCAGGGACAGGAGGCATATTGCGCTTGTATCCGACAGTAGCAAGACCCTGTTCAACGTAGGAGCTCGCGACCGACGCAGCATGCTCGTAGTGCTTCGTCAGCTCGCCCTGCGCGGTTTCGAAGTGCTTCGATCCGGCGTCAACAGCGACTTTGATCTGCGCGTCGATCTCGGGCTTGAAAGCCAGGTAGAGCGGCGGCAAAGAGAAAGCCAAAGCGACTCCTAATGCACGTTAATATCGTACTTGTATATTTAAAACAAACAAGGAAAACGCACCAGTGAATACCAAAGACCACAGCGAGAACCAGGCGACCAACTTGCGCAAAACAAAAGCGCCTACAAACGCAGCGGCACTGACGCCCAACGACTCTACAAACACGATCCGCTGGACCTGTTTGATCCCCACGTTCGCAACCTTAACAGCTTCCTCAACAAGCGGTCCCACAGCACTGCTCGACAACGCATAGTACGCGCTCGCCGGACGCAGCGACTGCACGAAACCCGGTGCGCGGCGGACGAAGCGGCCTGCGACTTCAGCCGCGATCGCTGCGCCAATTGCAAGGTACGCTAAGCGCAGGATCACGCTTACCAGGTTCACTGAGCGCAGGATCACGAGCGTCGCGAGTAAACCGGCAAACACAGCACCGCTGCGGACGGGGTTCTTCCAACTGACCAATCCGCATAAGCACGCCTCGTACGTAGCTATAAGATGGTAAGTTATTCCGTATTAGATACATAGACAGTTAAATACACGTACAGCTCTTTTCAACAACAGTTTCACTCGACATTTTCTAGCTTGTCCGTATTGTTTCGTTGAAATGCACAGTGAATCAACCTCGTTACTTATCTTTATGCTCGCGTGCCCTAACTAACAACCGCCAATCAATCCATTTTTCAAGCCCTACGTCATTCGTCAACTCATTGCACGTGCCTCTCACTAGAAATAGCGAGTCGTTTAATGGGATTGCCACTAAAAGGTTTGCTAATGACAATCTTTAGAGTCTGATGTCACTAGATTTTCCAATGGACTCGATATAACTGAAAGCCACTCGTCATTTGTTAGTGATCTGTCATATCTAAGCTCATTATACCTTCAATATTGTGAAGTTAAGACTCAGCAATCAAACTTGAAAAGGAAGCAAAATAAAAATAAAGCTGAACGTCAGATCAGATTAATATCGCCCGCAGAAAATATAGATAATGACTGTGAACTGTAAATCTTGAACAAATATAATAATATGCCTCACATAGTAACACAACTTCTCACCACCCGCATCTGTTGTCTTGTATAAAAAGCATATTGCTTACTCAATTACTCAACTAATTCTACAAACCTGAAATCTGTACTTGAACAAATTTTTACGAATCGCGTGACATTCCATACACTAATATACACTCATTTTTCCTCCCCCCTATTAAATAATCATACATCATTTCGTCGCTTGCCGATATGTTTAAATCCCCTAATTCAGTAACGTTAGTACTCTCAACGCCTTTTTTCAAATAAAGACAACTCACTTGGTCAAATCTACTCCTTGCAAATCTCCCAATCCCTCTTCTTCCCCAGCTGCATTAGACGCATCAAACAGCCCACTGCCAGTACCGACTCCTCGGGCAGGCGATCTTCCTGGATCACGGTCCTCTCTTACTACTGAATACGGCGACGTTTGTACATTAGCCACCGGCGAGTTATCATACTTTGAAGGTGAAAACCCCGGCGGCTTCACCGGTGTCGAAAGGTTCATGTATGACCAAAACTGTGCTGGTGAACTATTTGGCAGAAATGAAGACGGTAATTGCTTTTGTTGTCCTGACGAAGGCGGTGCAAGCGCAAGCGCGTCTGTCTGTCGACTCACAATTGGCGTTTTACTTTCTGTACTATTCCGTAATCCTAGTGAGATTGGACTGCTCCCTGTTGGAACTTCACCTACTGACGACTGTGGCGGTTGTTGCGACTGAAGCTGAGATTGAGATTGTCGCATAAGATCTTGGCTACTAGATTCGGATACTTGCGTCGCTGAATCCTCCCATCATGTTAGCAACCCTGGGAATCAATATTAATTACCTAAATAGCGCGGACCCTGCGCCGCTTCAAAGCGGATACAAAACAGATGTGTATTTACCTGATGTTTGTTTGGTCGGCGTCCCGTATGCACCTGCCGAAGAGGCAGACACTGACGCCGATGCTGTCGATGTCGCCCCTGCTGTACTTAGACCACCACTTAAAGGAACTTGTGATCCTGCTAATGGGGCACTATTCGGTCTTCCATGTCCTGCAAATAAAGCTGCACCTCGCCGCCGACTCAGCTCCTTGTCTTGCAATTTTTTTATGTATTCATCGCGATATTCTGGATTAATCTGCCACTTCATTCCTTTTCCTGGCTCATCTGTTGCTCGCGGCACTTTCTGAAACGCTTTGCTCAACGAGAGGTTATGACGAATGGAATTTTGCCAACCAGTCTTTGCGTGCCGGTAAAACGAGTAGTGATCTGATATCCAATTGTAAATAGCTGCTAATGTCAATTTTCCTTCCTCGCTCGACAAAATTGCTTGAGAAATCATGGTTGCATAACTATATGGTGGTTTGATATCACGCGCCTCGTCCATACTCAAATCATTATAGGTATTATCAATTGTTTCGACTCCGCGTACTTGCGGTTTTGTTATTATCGCAACACCTTTAGGATACGCAACAGATGAGTTGGTAGGTGGAGCACGCGTTGATATCATTTCAGAATCATCATATTCCTGTACTTCTTGTTGATACTGATGCCCATTATTGTCCATCTCATTTGGAACTTGATCGGGTAACACAAACATCATTTGCACTCCACCAATGTCAAGAATACTCCCACTATGCAACGCCTGACTGCGTCCTCCTTTATACTGTACACCGTCGATCTTCACACCATTACGTCCAGTCACTATTATTATCCAAACACGCATCTCCAGGTCATATCGCACAATTGCATGCTTGCGCGACACGACTTTAGTAGGACCCAAATCAATATCAACTCGCTCAGGTTCTTCTTGTCCAGGAACGGGCTCTGAGTATCGCCCAATTGTCACACTCAGTTCGCGCACGTAGTACGTCCAAGTGGCACCTATTTCCAGTTAGAACAAAAATACTTCAGATGTGAACTGTGATTTATACCAGCAAGTTTAGCGTATGCTTGCACATCCGCATTAGAGTTAGCATTCGCATAGTCGACAGCAACTTGAACCAGATGACTCGGCATAGATAAATTCTGTATTATAGCATTCAAATTATCCGGTCTACTTAAAGTCTGATCTTCATCAAACGAGGCCTTTTTGTGTTCGTCAGTGATGAAGGAATCCAGAATCGATCTGGCAATTTACCTTTCGCTTTTTACTCTTACGTTCAAGAGCGTTCGCCGACATATCTTCTTCCGCCCCGGCTATTTGAGACCCTGTATTACTGTATCTGTTGTGTCGCGGTCGCTTGGACGGCGAGGACATAAGCGACAGATCTAGCGTATACAATTGCCCTCAAGCAGCAGATCTGTGAACTGTTAGCTTATGCTCTAATAAATAAACAAAACTGAAATGAGCCGACACCAAAACTAAAAAATCCAAGAGTCAACAGTACAGAAACTAGAAGACTGAGCAGTTAAACGTGGAGTGGTTGCTGTGCAACTCTGCGTTGCCACGCAACAAATTTGATCTCTCCAGCAAAACAAAACAAATCGACTTTTAAACACTCAACACACTTATTCTTCTTCAACAACAAAATTGAATAATAACACCTTTCTTAATAAAGCATAACATGTATAAATCTGTCTTGAAACCAGACACTATCGCTGAAATTGCGAGGAAGAGGTGTAAGTGCTTTGTTTTTCAGGCCTTGTTTACAAATCTCCTCCCCTGTCCTTTCCCAGATTTTGATTTCACAAACCCCGAAGCGCGTGCATCCGTGTCGGCTCATTCCCAAATCAAACAGCCACTACTACAGTAGCTTCCTCAAAAAACATACCTGCAAAAAATGTGGGTGGTACCAGTCCCGCGACTGTCGAATATCGGAGTGTCGTGCAAAAGAGAGAAGGCTGGCGAGACGGGAGAGTTGTCAGTAAACCGAGCGGCTTATCTCCAAATAAACAAACACACTCGCACGCGTTTGCTTCAGCATGCGCATCTACAAAAGCAGCACGACAATGTAGTAATAAAAACTGACTAAATTAATCATGTTTGTAATAGAGTTAGGCTAGATGTGGAAATTTATAAATATCATATTTTATTGAAGACTGACAGCTGAGAAATTGGCACATGTGCCTTTTGGCATTTTCGCCTTGTTTACTTCTTTTCCTCCGATTCCTTGTCTACATGTTTCAACAGCACATCACGCCTCTCGTTTTTTAATACTCAGTAAACGTCTGTTTTTCAAGAGTTACGAACAAAATTTTACTGTCAATTGACAGCTAATTTAGAAACACAAACTCATTTGTTTACGGCTCACCAGCCGAACTCTAAGAGTCTAACGCTATCTCGCGCTCAGATCACTTCATTTTAGAATCAAGTTTGCACAGTAGCTCCAGGCATTTCATCTTTTGCTTCGCATACATATTTCACAATACAATAAGTATCTATTGTGGAGAGTAAATATTCTGTACATGCATAGTCATCTAGGCTCTACAACATCTCGGCGATCTGCGCCACCTTGCTGTTTATGGAACCCGAACCCAAAGCTCAATCAACAAACCAAAAGAAGTCATACATCCGCAGAAACCAGCAGAGTGTAAACCATCAGTCTCAAATATTCATCACATCAACTTTATTGACAACGCCGCGAGAAACCTTTTCATTATATTATAATACTTTTTCATTAGCTACAGGGTATCTTGCATATTAAGCCGGTCTAGCAGTTTTGTAGTTCTCCTCAAACTCTTTCCATCCTTTTTCAAACTCATTCAAATCAACTTCCCACAAATCCTTCGCTGTCTTTTTCAGTAGTGTGTTTAATTCATCCTCCTTGGTGTCACGATCTCGTAGCAATCGCTCATAACGTTCGCGAGTCAAAGACCAAATTGGCATCTAATAAATTCAATTAGCAATGATTTTTTGAAAAAACGCAATTGAAACTTACCCCAAGCAAGTAATCATAAGAAGAAACATCAACGTTTCCTTCCTCTTCTTCCTCCTCCACCTTCTTCGCAGCTTCTTCTAAATCCTCTTCATCATCCAGAGGCCCAAATTTCTTCTTCTTCGTGATTGGTGGGAACTTCAATTTCTTGAGTTCCATCACCAACTCGACACGTTTGCGGTTTGAGACAACCAGCTTCTTTTCAATGATCATCTTCACAAAACGTGCTTGAGCAGACAATCTCTCGAGTTGATCAGTGAAAACACTCGCAAGATGATCTTTGCGACGCTGGTAAAAGTCAAGTCTAACGAAGTAAAAATCTTTCAAGATCTCTTCAACTGCGTCGTATTTCTTGATTCGTCCATTAGCATCAAATGCAACCATGTTGTTCATACTGATAGAGCTTGTTAACTTGAACTTGTTCAAAAGGCCTTCCGTGAGAGCTTTAGCCATCTCCTCCTCAGAAAGAACAACCACGAACTTTATATCCATTTTGTGCTGCTCAGTCATATCTTTGATCCAAGGTCGTTGCTTTTCGCTACCGGCCATACCTGCAAGTAGATACTCCTTCATAGTCACAGTCCACATTCGAACAGGAAGTTCTGTAATCTCAAGGGTGGTGTTACTGACTTGATTGATTGTGCCAGAGACTTTGTACTTATCAGGTCCCATCCGCTCAATTGTACCATGCCAGCCTCGATACCAAGGATCCATAGGTGTCATCTCTTCACCTTTCATAATATGGCGAATGTTGTTTACAATATCAATTGGGTTGTAATTGGGAATTGAAGTACTCCATCCAGTACCAATACCATCAGCACCGTTAACAAGTACCATTGGAATAACAGGCATATACCAATCAGGCTCAATTTGCTTCTCTTCCTCAGTCATATAGTTAAGCACGGGCTCATCGTCAATATGGAAGATTTTACGAGTAAGCGGATTCAGTTCAGTGTAGATATAACGAGGCGCGGAAGCGTCCTTACCTCCCGTAGCACGCGTACCAAAAATACCTTTGGGCAGCAATAAGTTGAGGTTATTACTTCCCACAAAATCCTGTGCCATACTGACAATTGTCTGTACAAGTGAAGCTTCACCATGGTGGTATGCTGACACTTCTGATACGTAACCTGCCAATTGCGCAACCTTGATACTTGACTTAAGATTACGTTTGAAACAACTGAAAAGCACTTTTCGCTGACCAGGTTTCAATCCATCAATGACCGATGGAATTGAACGGATATTGTCAGCCATCGAGAACAAAATAAGTTCCTTGTTGATGAAATCACTGATGGGCACTTTAGGTAAAGTAGGGTCCAAGTAAGTACCTGGTTTAAAAAGACGAAGCCATTCTTTTCGTTCATCGGCCTTTTTCTTTGAAAACGCCAAATCAATCAATTCTTTGTCGCCTTCTTCCAAAGCGTGAAATTGCTTCAAATGTTTGTCCAACTGTTTGAAGTATTCACGACCTTCAGCTGGTGTAGAAGTTCCCAATCCTTTGTAGTACTTGTGTTTCCACGTACACGTAGCTCCTTCGGTCTCTTTCCAGAATTCGTACTCTGGCATAGTGTAAAAAGGAATGATCTTTGTTTTCTTGCCCTTTGTGATTGTGACTTTCACAATAGGGGTAATGAACTCAATTAGAAACCCTGGAATATCTAACAAACCTGGAAATGTTGATTCTAAAAAGTTAATAAGAAGACCCTTGATATGACTTCCATCGTGATCCTGATCAGTGAAAATCATGAGATGTCCGTATCTGAGATCCTTCGTATTTGTGTAATGCTTCTTATGTTGCAGACCCATGATTTGTTTAATAGCTTGAATTTCAGCGTTCTTCATAATCTGGTCGTGCGACGCTTCTCGAACATTGAGAAGTTTACCGCGCAAAGGATAAACACCATAGTAATCGCGACCAACAACACTAAGACCTGCAACTGCTAAGGCTTTAGCAGAATCACCTTCGGTTAAAATCAAAGTGCACTTGTGTCCCTCGCGAGTACCAGCCTTATTGGCATCGTCAAGTTTCACTAAACCCGTAATACGATTACGTTTTGTGCCGTCAGTCTTCTTCAAAGCCTTATCAGCATTTGCTGTAGCTATATCCATAATGCTTTCAATAATGCTCGAGCTAGCGACTTTCTTGAAAAAATTGTCGGAAGGCACACATTTCGAACCAAAAGCAGAAGGTCGCGTGGTCAATTGCTCCTTTGTTTGCGACGTAAAAGCAGGATTCTCAATCAAACAGTTTACAAACAGAAAAATGTTATTTCGAATTTGCTGAGGTTTGATAGTACTAGATTTGCTTTTCTTTTTCACCACCTCAGTAAGTTTATTAACAATCTGGTCGCAAACATAGTTGACATGGGTACCACCCGATGAAGTTGCAATTGAGTTGACAAACGACACCTGATTAAAATTGCCATCAGATACGGCAAAACCGATCTCCCAACGGTCGTTTACAACTTCGTGCACAATAAGAGGTTTAGAGGTCGATCGAGCAGCCTTCAACTCTTTGGAGTCAGAATCAGACCCTTCCTCATCAGACTCTGATTTCTTTATATCCTCCTCTTTGACAACTGCATTCTCAGAAAGAGCGGTAACATACATCTCCATGTATTGCTTGAAATTGCGAATCGGCAAGCGTTCATCGTTCAAATAAACCTTGATGTTTCTCACTGATCCAGCTAAATCATAAACTCGACGCTTCATAATTCCTATTAAATCATCATCTAACTCAGTCATACCGAACAGTCTCAAATCAGGCTTGAAAGAAATTTTGGTATACTGTTGACCACTAGAATTTGATGTAATTTTTGGTTTTCCAACTTTTGACATGTTAGTATTCCAAACCTGTTTATACTTTAGTTTGGTATTCTTGTCGGCTGTCTCAACGACAAACTCAGTCGAATAGATATTACAGAGCTTTGCACCATATCCGTTACGACCTCCTGTAACTTTTTTCTCGTCATCATCGTAGTTACTTGATGTTAATAGGTTACCAAATATGAGCTCAGGAATGTACATGTTTTCTTTTTCGTGCATTTCAATTGGAATTCCCCGTCCATTGTTGTAAACTGTAATCTCGTTGGCTTCCTTGTTAATGCTTACTTTCAGTGAGTCCATACTAGGATCTCGAATTTTATTATCAGCAGCGTTGACCAGAATTTCGTCAAAAATCTTATAAAGACCAGGAACAAATCGAACCATTCTGTAGAAGCGTTAGCAAAGATACGAGGAATTCAGTTCGAGAGAACGTACCTGTAGTCCATACTTTTCGAGTTGGAATCGTAAGTCCACATCATTCTCTCCGAGTACTCAATCGATCCAATATACTACACAGTATGATCAGAATAATGAAGTAGTCATAGCTCAAATTATGCTTACCGTATCAGGACGCTTCAAAATATGTTCCAATTGGGTGAGCTATACAAAAGAACGTTAGATTTAAATTCAAGAAAAAAAAGTTTATAAAACATACCTTTTGATAAGTCTCAGAACCAGTCTTTTTCGTTGATGGCTTGACCGGTTTCGCTGGTGTGCCACCAATCGAATCGTCATCCCCTTCCTCAACGAAATCGTCAGAATCAACATCCATTTTCTTCGATGCAGCCGCAGGAGATGATAAATAGTTATCAATCACATTCTCCACATTTGCTAAAGGTTTGGACCTCGGTTTAGCAGCAGCTTTGGGTTTGACTACCTTCGAAGCAGCGGTTGCCTTTTTCGTTTTAGCAGCAGCTTTCTTTGGAGGAGGAGACTCAAAGTCACTCTCAGCGTCATCAGAGAAAATAGAAATTGATTTTGACTTGGAGGAGGTTTTCACGGAAGGCAGCTCAAAATCACTTTCAGCGTCATCTGAAAAAACAGAGACTGGTTTGGGTGTTGCTGCTCTCTTTGATTTTGTGGTTGTCTTCTTCGCAGGAGGTGGTGATTCAGCGTCGTCCAACGAATCATCAGAAAAAATCGATACTGGTTTGCTCGCCGCAGACGTTTTCTTCGTAGCAGTTATCTTTTTAGTGGCAGCGGATTTCTTCGTTGCAGGCGCTTTAGCTAATGAAGGCACATCCAGATCATTCTCGTCGTCAGAAAACATTGATGTTTTAGATGCTGCAGTTGAAGATTTTTTTGCAGCAGCGGGTTTTTTGGTAGTTGTAGAATAACCTCTTTTAGTAGCAGCAGTAACTTTCTTAGTCTCGCTAACTTTCAGCTTCTTTGGAGGCGTCATTTGAAATTCATCGGAATCATCATCGTTGAAATCAAAAACCTCATCAGAGTCCACAACAGTGCGCTTTAAAGAAGCCGCGGCAGCAGCACGACGTGGAGGAGCCTTCTTTGCCTATGAAGACGCGTTAATATAAGTAATATAAATTGATAAGCTGCATTTTGAAGCAAAGACATACCGCGACAGGCGAGTAGGACATGTCAAAATCCTCATCATCAGACGACAACGAGACTAAAGGAGCCATGACTGCTGAAGACGACACCCTACAAGAAACAAAATTCTGAAAAGCCCTTGGTTGAAAGGTGGTATTCGCAGATCTCCCGAAGAAAGAAGTGGAAGAGAAAGTGAAAGGAGCGAGTGGGAGACGAGCAGCCAACCTATGTCGCAGACCGTGTTTACAAACAGCCTTGGTAAACAAACAGGTCCAAACAAGTCTACTACGATTATGGCATAAATGCATAATCGCTGCTTTCCTGTGTTTTTAGACGTCACAGCAAAAAAAATTACTACCGTGATAAAAACCTAGCGCTCCACACCTTTGCACTTATTTTAATTTAGTCATAGAGTATCTGCAATACGAAACAATTGAGCGAGTCAGAATTTTCAAATGCTGCGGTCGATTTGCCTTAAAAATACAGCTGCTTGTTAAAGAAATGATGGAGGCTCAGAAAAAAAAAACGCGAAGAGCACGCGTAAATCAATTTGAGACATTTTGAAGGGGTTTGTACTTTACACGCCGCGACTTGCTTTTCGCAAATTTGCCATGAGGAACAATCTTGATATGGACCATAACCTGTACAAAAAATGTAAACGAATAACGTAGTGATGAGGCAAAACGAATATGGTCAAGGTAAGAATAAAGTTATCGCGCAGTTCCAATTTTCTCAGCAGTGTGTAAAGTTCGCGTCAAGTAGTGTCCCGAATCTGCGATGCGATTGATCAAATACGGTCCCTGAAGTAATATCAGTTTTGAACACAAATTTAGGTTACGCATAACTGCTAGCATTTGGCCAAGATCATAACGACTGAAAACAGGTATTGTGGGTCCTAATAGCACGATTATTTCCTTGAAACGTTCAATTAATTTGAGGTTCATTGACTTTTCTCGCCGCAAGCGTCTTTAATAACGAGCAATTGAGCAAATAAGCTTGCTAAACTGAAAGCATTGCGAGTGCGTTGAAAGAAAGTGGGAGCATTTCCGTTCGTAAGAAAGTTCGAATATAATAGTTTATGCAAATCCACAGCTTGCGATTGTTATTATTTAATAAATATCAGACTTCGAACCAATAAATAATTTAATATATACGCGAGCGTTACCCCGTTACGGCTAGGCTGTTCGTATGTCGAAGCTCGCCGTACCCTTTTCTGAGACACGGACATCTAGGTCATTGCGCTAATTTATATCTGGGCTTTTTATGTTGCCTTCGCGCTAGTGACTACTCTGCCCTTGATAAGCAAGCTAGAATTTTACTGCACAGAACGCTGCATAATTCAATAAAAGCTTATGATTGTAGCAGGCGAAAGCGCTTTTATTCATTGTGGAGGCATTGCATGTCGCTGCCACTGAGACCCAAGACGCCAGGTCGAATTTGCGAAACTTTGTGTCTTACCTTACATCAGGGATATAGAAAATTTGATTTTTAGCTAGAAGTATTCAATTTAAGTCCAAATGACTTCTGGTTTACAAATCGACTCTTCAACAGTCGCTACATATGGTTGTGTTTTAGTTTATTCTAATTCGATAGAGCTCGTTGATTTTTCTTTGTCTTGTGCTTTTCATATTTCGCTAAGCTGCTTTTACGAGGGCTTGCTTATCGGGGCATGCAAAATGTAAGACAGACTAATATCTACTAGTACATGGCTTGTTATTTCTAGATCAGCTAGCCTCAAAAAGCATAACGACTGCCAAGCGAGAACATACATCGATTACCCGGTTAAATGAAACAGAGAGAAGTCATGTACCTGAAGAGTGGCTTTCAGCACGCTGCAGGGAACAGAGTGAATTATTGACGGAGTAGTACAATTTTACGAAGCGAGAAGAAGCGACAGACGCTAAAGTGAGACGAACATATGTGCTAAAAGCACTGAAGTACGACATCTCAATGCGACAGTTAATAGTTATTGTTTCAAACTTATGCGCATGAACTACGTACAGCCATCTACCAGAATGAAGAAAAAGCACAAAATAGCAGAAATGCATTAGACTAACAAATATGATCAAAATTGTAAATCAGATCATCAACCACAAACACAAAAATGGTGAACAAAACTCCATTATATACGCCAATAATTTCATGCCATGATAATCAACACAATCTCACATTACCCTCTAGAACTCCACATCTAATCTCACACGGTAAAAAAGCATTACACCAAACAATAAATCTTTTAGAAGTTGCTAAAGCTGGATTACTCCTCTTCGCTACTAGAAGAAATGTCATCTTCCATTCTCCCATTTCCAGCATAGCCACGCAAACTGATTGGTCCACGGCTAGAGACTGGTATAGGTACCGGAGCTCTGACTTGTGGGAGTGGAGGAGGTTGCGACTGTCTTGACATCGATGGAACTTGCGCCTTTCGAGGAGGCTCGTCATCGTCTTCATCCGAAGAGGAAGATTCTGGTTCTGCAGGCGGAGCCGAGCCAAACAGCGACCTGGCAGATTGCGGCTGCCTTGCAGGTGCTTTCGGAGCAGGTTCATCTTCATCTTCATCGGAGGATTCTTCTTGAGATGGGCGTGTGACTGGAGACAATCGTTTTGATGATTCACTTCTGGATGGAACAATTAATGGAGGCTCGCCTTCATCTTCGTCGCTAACAGGTGATGGACTTCGAGGTTTTGTCGGTTTTTCGTTCCCAGCTTGTGGTGCGTCTAATATAATAACTCTGTCGTCTGCAGGTCGCCGAATTGGAGGCTCTTTAGTCGGCGAACCGGATGAAGAGCGAACTATTTTTGGTTCAGCCTTGCTCGGAACAGACCTAATTGGTTTCAATCGAATGATACCGGACAGGCGTTGAATTTCAAATGACTATGAAGAAGCACAGTTAGATAGAGTGCAAACATATGAAATACTCAACGGATGATCCCACTTTAGTCGTTTCATTGTATATTAATACACAATCAGCCTCTTTTGCTTCTGTGTGTTGCCCAGAAAATGTGAACGTTTCACCTTTCTATTCAATTGTCAGATTAAAAGGTTCTTCATAACAGACATAATAGAATATATCGACATACTTGTACTCCTGGGGAGTGTAAAGTGAAATCAGTGCCTGATCTAGTCAACGTAGAGGGTTGCTGATCATCAATTGAGTCCGGCTTGAAATTATCTGTTTGATTTGTTAAATCTGCTCTATAACTATAATCAAGAAGCTTAAGTTCTTTAGACTCACATTTTAAAGCAAAGAGCTGGTCGACGGTATCCGGCTTTGTGAAGCCTTTGCTCACAGTAATTGGATACTCTCCGTTTTTCGACGGATCAATCATCACAGATAAAAGAAAATAAAAAAGGAATTATATATGTATGTAAAAGAAACGTCAATCTATCGTAACGGAGTGTGTAATAAGAAAAAGAAAAGAAGGTGCTTCGCTTTTTGATAAACGATAGGGAGCTGAGTAACTAGATCCAATTGCTTAGAATTGGAGATGGGACTGGTAACGCGGTAACAGTGGCAAGGTCGATTGTGACTTGCCCCACTTTATAGCATCTACTTTCAACACAGCGCCAAAGCAGGTCAAAGACTATTTCAGTTAATACAAAACCAGGTGAATCTTTCCAGGTTGAGTTGAGCCTTTCAATTTACGAATTTTTCTTTAACTAGTTACAGCTTTGATGGCTTATTTGTCCGGAGGAGGAATGACAATGACGTAGTAGGGTAATCTGGATATCCTCCCACTCTACAACCTTATACGCAATATTATGGTATGATTGATATGAGATGTAGTATTTAGTATGTAACATTTGTTGATTAATAACAGAAACCAAAGAATAAAAGTGAATCCCATGAATAAAGATATAGCAATTCCCGATATACACCGCCAATCGCCCAAGTCGCCCAATAAATACGTTCAAAATATAAATACATAACCGCGCACAGGCGGTTTAACAAAATAGCTCTAAATATTGAAATAGAAAGTAAACTAGGCGATAATATCAAAGAGAGTAAAATATGTCTCATCTCATTTGAATTTAAACATGATGTTGTTGGCTCATCAAAATCGTAAATCACACAACCGGGACCAAAGTAAATACCATTGATCGGCTCAGTTCGAACAGTCATCCATCAGCCGTTTCCCGAACAAGTATGAAATAACTATTTACAAAGACCTCAATTGAACCAAAGCCTGAATAGCATCGGCTTCGCGATCTGTTTCCTTGTTCTCTTTCGCAAATGTGAACCCGTTTGGAATTTGTCCAGTAGGTACTGCTTCTGGCTTTCCAATGGCTGAAGCCGGAACAGACTGCGAGTAAACCGATACCTTGGAGTCTCCAAAAGAAGATATCGAGGTACGAGTAGAGAAAAGAGATTCGGAAGAAACCGATGAAGCGCTGTCACGCTGCATGAGATGGAAGGCATTGCCACGACGCAGCGACTCAACACCCGCTGATCGCCAGTCTTCTTCATCCGTGTCGCTGTCAGCTTCACTGGTGTATTTGCCCGCACCACTATCAAGCTCCATGTCGTCTACATCCATGTTCTCCATATCAAGCTCGTCCTCCTCACCTAGCATACTATCGCGGTCATCGAACGAGGAGGAAAACATCAGTTCTCCGTCATACGGACTGAGGATGGTCGTATTCACAACCGAGCTACCGCGGCGTCGCTGGTCAAAGACACGGACGCCAGAGAGAGGTGGCGAGAAGGGAAACATGTTCGGGGACACGGGGACGCTTCCACGAGCGCCCACAGAAGCTTGCGCTGTACCACTCACCGAGGTGGAGTTCATGGTGGCGGGTGAACTCGAGCCCGAAACGCGGCGCTCGGACGAGCGGCCGCGAACCGGGTGTCTCGCGCGTCTGCTGCTTTGCGCGTGCGAGTGCATGTGCAGATGCGAATGCGAATGCGAATGCAACGAGCCCACGCTTGAGCTGAGCGGGGCGTCGCGGCGTCCGGGCGACGAAGCAGCCGCCGAGACGACGGAGGCCCGGCGCACGCGGGGAAGCTGCGGCGCATTTGGACCTGCGTAAGCGGAAAGCGCGGCAGAGAGCGCGGACTGAGCCATGGCGACAGAAGAGCAGGTGCGAGGAGGAATTCCTCGCAAAACAGAGAGGTGGAGACCGAGAGCGGTCCGCGTAAAGCAGCTGGCGAGTGCAGGCGGGAAAAGAAGGGAAGCGGGAAAGAGTAGACACAAAGCGCGCCCGCTCGGTGGTCGACGCGTCGCGATGCCCGGTGCGGCCGCTTTCGGCTGGCGCTAGACAAATTCTGAGTCTTTCTAATCCAGCCCCAACCCTACGCACGTGATATGCCAACAGACACGGTGCTGTGACAGAGGCTCGGACTGGGTCGGGAACAGCAACAGCCGAACACTTGTTCAATTGGCTCGTTCGATCTCAGATCACAGGCTGTCAGAACGTGCCCGCTGCGCCCAACAGAATGAGAGCGCAATGACGACAACTTGGCCATGCGCCCTTTTCTGTTGATCGGTCTCGATCGCTTTGCGAGTTGCCGTAAATGGTCAAAGCAAGTCAATGCTGGTTACCAGAAGCCTGCTGCACACAAGCGGCCACAAAGGTTGTTAGATCCACGCACATTTCAAAATTTCAGTAACGTAGCATAAAATAGAGTAGGCTGTACGTACGTTCGAGGTGCTTAAAATTAAAAGTATATTAACATATATAACTTTTGCATTAAACGGGTGCTCGGCTGCTATTACGGCAAGCGGAACAACTAAATTACTTTGGCTCCCATATGTCAACTTTCACCATTATCGCCATCAACTTCCGTTTTTGAGTGCTCCACAGCCCAATCATCTTTGACAGTAGCTGAATCGTTCGCGTTCCAGTCGATGGCCGCATCGTCCATTACTTTTGTGGTGTCCCAGTCGGTCTCTGGCTCTGCATCATAAAATCTGCCACCAACGCCGTATAATGCCATCACTGCTTGCATTGTGTAGTATGCGTCATTTCCAGCATTGTGCATATTCCATGATGGCAGCTCAAGATCGAATAATATATGCTCTAGACTAGCACGCACTTCCTCTCCGTATTGCAGTCTCCACAGCTCGTAAGTATCGATTAAGTCAACGCTCTCCGGTAACAATATGCCTGCCTTTTTCAAATATGCAATATCTGACTTGATACCATGACCGACAATGACCATATTCTTGTCAAACTTTCTAAACAGCTCATTCAGCTCCGATTTGCACTTCTGTAAATTCAAAACTCTACTCCTTCCAAATTCAAAATTTTGTGCCGCATCAGAAACAAACCTACCATTTTTCATTCCAAGATGCTTTTTGACTCTGATATGTTGTGCAGACGGCTTTGCCTTGCAAGAATTATCCTTCAAAAGATCCAAAACCGCAACTCCAACCTCAGTCACAAAATTAACATTAAGTTCCCACACTTCTAAATCCAATCCAACAAAAACCTTAGACCGATCTCGAATCCATCGCCTTGTCTGCAAAGCCGTAGTTTCGCGCTGACTCCGAAGCAAAGCTCTCTTTTCTTCCGATTTCTTAGAATTCTTCTTCCTTTCAATTTCGCTGGCCAATTCTTCTGCAGAGAGAAGGCTTTTGTGCTCTATATGATACGAAACATTAGGAAGACCTTTGATACGCTCTTTGAAAGTCGAGAGATCTGTGGATCGCATCAAAAATTTCAGGTCGCGTATCCGATTTGGATCGATTTGGTGTTCATAATTTAAATAGGCAAGCTGCACTCCAGTCTGCTTTTCAATTATCTCAAAGAAGTAATCTATTTGATTACTAGCAACGTATACAAACTGCTTTTTTCTGATCGTTCCAATCAAAATATCCCATCCAAACGCGAAGAAATTATCATTTCGGAAGTACGGTAAAATACTTTTGCGTTTTGATACATCACGCGTGGGAACAGCATGAAAAATGTGTCTCTGCACCGTTGATAATAACGCTACATAACTTTTAGCTTCGATTTTCGGCTCATCATCCCAAGTAAACGTTGTCCATTGGGTCCGAGATGTCTTGTTGTTTTTGGCCATTGCATTTAATGTGCCATCATAATTTACTTAGATAAGTCCCAACGAACTTCGCCTACACAAACAGCCACACAAAACTCTAATCTGAGCACAAACATTCGAAATCACTTTGTACATAATCAGCAAGTTAAATGAAAGCTTAAAGTCGGTTCACATCATGTACTCCTTACCTCGCGCAGGGGAAGCCAGCCCAAAAAGTTACCTATATGCAGTCGCAATTTGATGATTCGTAGACTTACTGTACCTCTTTAGTACCCAGCTCTAATTCTTTAAACTCTATGCCGCGGGGCTACCTGCAATCGCCTCGAAAAATTCAGTGGCCCCACTTGATCCAGCAAATACTAACATTCCCAGCTACTTTTCAAATCATGACTAAAAATTGATTTAAAACTATGTACATTCATCTAAACATACAACTCTAATACGCTATACTAATCAAGATTGGCACTATGAATTCACAGTGACTTAGGAACCAAGCTGCCTTCAACTCGTCTAGCAGCCTCTGCCTTTTCCTCCTCTGTAATTCCTTCCATCCTCATATACCTCTGTACGAACTCTGGCTCATCAGGTTTATGACCAATAGACATACCTACTTGAATAAGAGTCTCCACAGACGCTTTAGAGTTCTGGTGTAAATCAGAATCCCACAAAATTGAACCTGGTTGAAACAGAACTACCAGAGTGCTTCCTCCAAATTGAAAGTATCCTAATTCATCTGTTCTTTGTACTTTCTGACCTTCTTTAGCAGTAATCACGGTACTACCTACCATCATTGCTCCAATACAGGCAATCATTACTAGTCCAAACTGTTCAGAATCAATCGGTACCAGGACTCTTACATTTTCGCCGTAAACGTCTAGTCTGAGACAAGCTTGTTAGCAAAACACACAATTCAAACTCACAAAGACATACTCTGATCGGATAGCCATTGGATTCACGGTATAGTAAGCGCCATCAATTTGCTTCGGCTCTCCTAAAACTCCATCGACCGGGACATGAAAGCGATGATAGTCCTGCGGTGCTAATCTAAAGATTCCCAACGATCCACCAATGAATTTTTCAGCCAGCTCGGGGTATGCAGGTCCAAAAAGTCTCTTGATTGAAAAGTCTCTGCCCTTGATCCATATTCGAGTAGCTTCTGTTGTACTTTCAAATACCACGGTTCGACAATCAGCTGGAGAGACAGCTATTTTTGGATTATCGGGCGCAACGCAGGGACGAGAGCCTGGTTTCAGCTTTCGATAGAAAAACTCATTGAATCTAGTTAACCACATTGTCAGAAACAGTAAATACCCAGATTCATAAGAAAAAATTACGTTTTAAATTCATCTAAAGGAGTAAGTAATTGCGACAAATCAAGTTGGTGAAATTCTATGAATGGTTTTATAGCTTTGACCGATGATGGATCATCGTACTTTTTCCCTTGCTTCGCGCTCAAACTAGAAAGAATTCTTCGGACTTTGCTAATTAGCAACTTGAATTTGTGTATAGCAGAATCGGTATCCTTACTTTGTTTTCGCTCCATCTCTCGACTTTTCAAGCCTTTGTACAACAAGCGAATTCCGAGGCGAACGTACATACTCATTCTTTCTTCAAAAATGAAGCCTGTGATTCGATCTTGTACGAGAATATTAGCCGAATTAGCTCCAAGCTTATATCCTCCGTAAGATATCTTAGAGACGACCTATGACGACACCTAGTTAGCTTAGTACGGCAGTGCCAAATATGTTTGATTACCTTCCCAACCCATTTCCTTCTAGCTTGATCCGAAGTAACAAATGAACCAGACGTGATCATGTCCACTTCTTTCCACCCTTGACTAGCACATGTGGCTAGATGTGTAATGATGTCTATCTCAGATCGCTTGTCTAAGCGCGGTTGATGGCAAACGGGGCATTCTTTGATCGTAATCACTCTCTCTACTGGACTCTCCACTAAATCCTCTTCGTATGTATTTAAACTAGCAGCAGATGTGTTATTTACCGGTGTTCCTGGCTTTGAGTCCAACGATCCAGTTGCAGCTTTTGGTTCTTCAGAATTGGATAGAGCTTTAAAATCTCTGTCTAACAATTTCAAGGTCGATTTGGTCAATGTCTGGTCAGTATGTGTATCTGAAGCGTCGCTATTGTCCACCACGTTTGCGTTCTCAGAGTGAATTACAATCGGAATGATTGAACTGCTAGATGAATTCATGTTTTGATCGTGAGCAGGCTTGCTTTCCTTCTCAACTTGCTCTTCCAGACAAGCCACAACTTCTTCCATCTCGAGATCATCGTCTATCGATTTTCCATTGCTCGTAAAAAATGAGTCAATTGTGTCGCTGTGTAGTGTAGACCCAATATGTTCGAGCATATCAGCCAACTCAATTCTAGAAATCTTCCCACTTTCGTCATAGTCAAATTGACGAAGAAGATAATGCCAGAATTGCTGTCGCAATGCTACATACGGAGTGTATTTAGCTCTGATTTTAATTGTAGGGTTATGCTTCGTTTCCCATTTTGCGTTTTTCATTGTCAACGGAATATTAAATTCTATAAGAGTTTCATCGGTTTCTGCTGTTGACTGTGCGCCACTTTTTTCTAGTACTTCTTCGGTCAGATTATTAGCACTTCTTGTCCTAGATGAGCTTCGCGACCGCCTCGCGTTTGGACGTTCTGGCTGTAGCTCCTTTTGTTTAATAATGGGTATAGGTCGAAAATCAAAAATACCAGATTCGGCATCCGGCCTCGGAGCGTACTTTGCAATATTTTGTAAGGGAAATTGTGCACGAGCGACAAAATCATTGCTCGAAAGTGAGTCTCTGTCAATCACTGTAATAATAAACGTGAAATACTGCTCGTAACGCATAATTGGAAAGAGAAATCGCTCATTATAGACAGGATTGAGATTATGCCGTTGGACTTCCGTTCGTACAACGTTTTTTCCAAAAGAAACGATTACAAAAGGATCCATATCAAAACCGGTTCTCGTCACTATAGATTGTTAATACAAGAATTCCAAATATTCGAAAGGCATACCGTTCTTTTCAGGAGGCAGATCAGTCACTTTGACAATCTCAAAAAATACAACTCCAGCCATATCGTGCTCTCCTCCAATCCGATATGGTTTCATACTAGCTCGGCGACGAAATGTCAGTTTATGTCTCTTGCGCAACCCCTTTTTCGCATTGGACGAATCGACAGCTAGGTTTCCAGATAATTCAACTACCGTATTGTCTGTCTCATCGTAGTCTGAATCTGAGTCATCCGAAGTTGACTCTCCGGAAGATACATCTGAGGATTCCGATTTGATGTCAGATGTAACAGGATCAGCTCTATACAGTAATGACCTCCATGTTTCCAAAAGTTGCGCGTTTGATGCTCTCGGGTTCGACGGATCAATCAATGCCAGCTTTACAGATATAGAACCCTTTACGTAATTTTTTCGAGATTTCAAAGAGTACAGCTTGTACCAATGCGCCCTTCAATACATTTAGTCAGTAAAATAGTGCAACAATGCCTCGCGGTGCGTCCTTACTGGTTCTCTTCAACATCGGCAACTATCCTTCCATCCTCACCTCTTCCAAAGTGCTCTGCCAGTGAAATATCAAAACTGCCCAAATAGTCCTGTATCGTCAGTCATAGCACATATCTCATATCCGTAAAAATCTGGTGTCTGACCTTTCCAAAGCGGTCTTTATCCCATACGGTCCCATCGATTATATACTCAGAAGCTGTCGGAAATATTCCTAAGGAAAACTGGGCATTCCACTCTGGGTTTAGAGACTTTGAAATAGCTTGTGTTGTTACTTTATAATCATTGAACTCAAACACGGCATACTACAACTCAATGGCTCAGCATCCAACATGGCATAAAACGAAACACTGCTTACTGGATTACTACTTCCTCCTCGATCACGCGCGGCCAAATCCTGAGCCTATCGTTATTAGTTTTATAGTAGCACACAAAGTAAGAAAGTCACCTTCAAAGCGTAAATCTTCAATATCAACAATGGTTCAGTCGGTGGAGATTGGGTGGAGTCACTTCTATTACTGGGAGATCCGTTTCTTGAGGCATTGCGAGATCGTAGTCCACGACTCAGGAGGCTTGGTAAAACCATCAAATATATATATATAGTCACTTGTGCCTCTTTCACTCTTTTTTCCTTAAAATTGATCTGTTTAAGCAAGAGGTAAGCTGGACAGAATACTACTTTTTCTTCATTCGCTTTCTCTAACTGAACGCGTACGTCATTGAACAAGCCGCTCGTCATTTCAAACTTTGTCGCCGGGTAAACATTGACGTCCCTCACTCAAACAAAGACAAAGTGAGAAAATAAAAAATTAAAGATTCTGCTGCAGTTCACTTAGTACAGATAGTTAAACTTGAAAACAATGTAAATACTTATTTGAATAAACCAGTTTGTTATGCGGCACAGGATGGACATTGCGTTTCGCTTTCCCTACTCTACCAAAGTATTCGAAAAGAAACTTGGTGATAGAGTGACTTGCAAAGTCAATAGAGTCTAGTAGAATTTAGGCAATGCAATTTTAAACGGTATATTTGTTTGGCTTAACGGTAAAGTCTTTGTGCGTTGGGGTACATGACACTGGCAGGAACATAGGAAGCAGCAACAAGATGTAGAGGAATACTGCTAAAAAGCTCAGGGAATTTCTATTTTAACGCTACTTAATATATTGTTCTAGAAAGCCTGTTTTATCCGTTTATTTTTTTTACTAAGGATTTCACGTATATCTACTTCGTGGTACTGGTTTTATAATTATGCGGACTTTGGAGCATTTCGTTCCTTTATGACTAAAAAAGCAAGGAAAAGTAGCGTCTCTCTGCCCTTTTTTCTATCAACAGTTTTCACAGCTTCTAGAATGCTAGTTAATTTGCAGCTTTTACGATGAGCTGAAACAGCCCATCTTTTTATTCAAATTTCATCAAATATATTTTTGTGCAATAGCTGAGATTTGCTAAATTCTAAATGCACATAACTACAAAAGCAAGATTTTGCAAGAAGACACTAAACATAAAATGCTTCATCCCTCACAGCTCTCTCAAGCATCAACATATGAATTGATCAAGCTGATTCATGTACGATTAAACTACGAAACAGTGGCGAGGACAATAAAGAGAGTTGGTTGCTACGACAAATTTTTAAGCGCGACTAAATCGTCTTGCACATTGCAATATAACGAAACAGCTGCCTAAATATCACAAGGGGTTTTGTGTTGAAATAAAATTCATTTTCCCCTATGTCGATATGAAGAGCTTTTACTATCGTTTACTGATAAAAAATGACCGTTTGGTCTAGATTTGGTCGGATCCACTAAAAACGCTCGGTTCAAAGAAAGAACTCTCCGCCATCCACAGTTCGATTCTACTTGAGATATTTGCCATTTCTGTTAAGCAAGAAAGAATATTTAGCATACCTGTCCTTGCGCTAATGGTAAGTTAATCTCGGACGAAGCCGCAATCTGATCGCTTGCAGAAAAAAAAAACAATAAGATCTCATTTCAGCCGCGTTCATGGGTCGTGCTTACATTAGCTTGTTAGCCGCTGGTTTCGTATTGAACGGTGCCTTTCTCTTCAAAAACTCGCACTCTCTGCAGTGCTAGTTTTACTATCACGTTGCTTCTTTTGTAAAAACGAACTTTATTTGCATCATGACTCTCCTTAAATGCACGTTTGTTTCATCAACAAACAGTATTTGAATACTGCGTCCTTTGTCCGCCCATATTGAATACAAAATGTTCTTAAAAGTTTAAAGATGGGAGCAAATGATGTCGCAAGTCGATTATCGAAAATGATTGGCTGTCAGCGACAAACATGTTTCTATTGAAGTTAGGTACGGCGTCAGGCCACGCGTCGCAAACACTTAAAATTATGTTCTCAGCCAAGTTACCAAAGCATGCGGCCAAAATCGATCTAAAATCGATCTTGTGGTACAACTCAGATATCAAACTTTTCGCACCAGGCTGTTATTTAAGGTTTGCGGATCTTTGAGTTTGGTCAGTACTTTCGGATATTCATTTCTTATACTTGACCGTGCTTAATGCACCGGTTATTCCCAACCATTATTAAGGTTTGTTTACCGTAAAATTGAAAGTTTAGTGCGCATTAGCTTAAAAACTTGTAAGCGAGAAAATTAAATTAGTACCCAATTGGCGTACGTAACGGTATGTCTTAGAACTCACAACTAGATCTGAGCAAACAAACCCTTAACAAGCAATACAAACACAAAACAAAGATGTTCAAAGACTAAAAAAGCAAACTATTTTTAATATCAAAGCATTTATCTTACTGTCAAAAAGTAAGTATTTTTGATATTGCTCTGAAATTACCATGCAAGCGCTGCAATGAATCCCCTTGTGTGTCTCGTTGATATGGCACTGAGCCGAACGTGATTTGTATTACCAGCCGTTTCAACTTTCTTCATTATTGTGTTCGACAGTGTTTGCAGAACTGTCACATCTAAGGAATAACTAGTTCTTGAAGACAGACCCAATAATCAAGCATTGTTTTAATGGTTTTCTTAGATTGTAGTTTGAAAAGGTTGAAAATTCCTATATGAGAATTGTCTGGACAAAATTTTAAAAAGCACCTCAATTTTGTGAGAGGCGACATGGTATTCTTCACCTACGAGTAAGCCATGGAAATCAAAATCTGTATGATAATGTCAAATAGCGATTTCAAAGTTCAGTAATGCAAAAGCTTTTTAAATTCAAAAAATAGGTTCAGTAATTTACATCATGTGCTTTTTGCTCAGAGTCTTGATTGACTAGCAGATAGCTTCAGCCGCGAAACTGCGTTCATTGGTGGGCAGTCATAATACTGCAGAGTTCATGTAGAACCGTTTACAATGTAAATCTAAAAAAAGGTTTCGGGCAAAAGATAGTTTTCAAGTGGATCCTTACGAATGTTGCGCAGATGTAAAGAGACGGAAGAGAGGGTGGAGCGAATGATGTGGGCTAATCGCAGCTCGGCCGAGCTGGCTCCTCCTATTTTGGGTGACTTTGCTGCATCATACTGCATTCTGGCAAGCTCTGATCGCCAAAAAGCATAGTTTATTTTAATTACTACTGTTATATTTAAAATAAATGTTTCTCTTTATTTTATTTAAATATCTTTTGGGTTGCTCAACAACTTGATTTGTGGCTGTTTATGCCATAGAGGTTTGACGCGGACCCTTCATCGCGTTTTTCCTAGACAGAAACTCAGATCATCAAACACACGGGTCATTCAACTACCAATTAGTATGCTTACAAAAGACGCTGGTTTTTTTAGAAATTAACTATTCATAATTTTTAATCTCGTCAAAATTACGCCTCGCAAAAGGAGAAAAAAATTTACATAAGCTATCACGTGATGTTAATGTACGTGATTTTTCATATTCGATTGCTATAGCCATATTATGACCGAAAAAAAGCATTAAAATCAAATAAATTTATTATTATAGCTATTGTTTCACGTGAGCACGCGACAGTTGACAGTTGACGTTAAATCATTTCACGTGAGCACGCGACAGAGCAATTACATCACGTGAATAGCTTATATAATCATATTCTCCTTTTTTGAGGTGTCATTTAGGATATTT
>JAJLXV010000188.1:0-27660 GCA_030571435.1 Myxozyma mucilagina | reverse complement strand
TACCCCTGGGTAGCAAGGACCTTTGGCCTTTTCTGGGCTTTAAGGACTTCAAATTTGTGTCTACTATAGGTCCTTATATTCAGGTTCCACTGTACATTCAATCAGGTCACGTTTGGCATGTCACGTTCGTCGAAAGTGGCCAGAAAATTTCTGCCCCAGACGCCGACTAATTAAAAAACCATAAATATTTGAAAGCGCCATTGTATTTGCGACTATTCTAAAGTAATAATAACTTACTACCTGTATCTGTATCTGTGTAAATTGTATAGTTATTAAATCCCATCCTCTATAAAGCACGCTATATCGTTTACTTAGTCTTCTTGTTCAAGACAACCTTCTCCGGCTTCACACCAATACCGTTACCGTTACGGTACATCTTGACGCCATCTCCCTCGACAAACTGGCAAGTTCGCACAGCCTTCCATAAAGCGACAAGAACGTTCGTCCGGTCAATTTGGTAGTGCTGGCCCATAACTTTACGGATGGCTTGAGTGGCTTCTTCAGCATGATAGAATGGAATACGGCTGGAGTAGTGGTGGGCAACGTGGGTCTCAATGATCTCGTGGAAGACGTGACGACCAAAAGGTCCAAAGAAACCTCGGTCAATAGTAGCAGCAGCACCACGAGCAAAGTTCCATTCAGAAGCCTCATAATGCGGAAGGTTGGGATCAGTGTGCTGCAAATAGGTAATGCAGACCAACCAGTGGTTAACCCACAAGTAAGGCATGAAATAGTACAGGGCAAAGTTAGCAATGCCAAACTTCTGAATGGCAAAATAAGCGACGGTAGACATAGTGGCAATACCGATATCAGAGATAATAATATCCCAGAAGTCTTTCGCATCAAACATGGGGGCAGTGGGCCAATAATGGCTCATTTTCCACTTCGAAACGCCGGGGTATTTCTGTCCAGTGACGTTTGTCGCAAGGTACATTGGCCATCCGAAAAGCTGTTGGACAATGAGCCAGAATAACGAAGCAAGAGGTGCTTCCTCAGTAAGCTCAGCTAAACCATGTGCGCTAAGATAAGTCTCCTGATCTTTGGGAACGAAAACCATGTCACGAGTCAAATGACCTGTGGCTTTGTGATGCTTCGAATGAGTGAGACGCCATGAGTGGTATGGCACGAAAAGGAACGAGTGTAAAATCCAGCCGACAGTGTCGTTTGCAATTCGGGATGTCGAGAAAGCTTGGTGTCCACACTCGTGAGCAAGGACCCAAAGACCAGTCCAAACCATTCCCTGAAAGATACCAAACACAGTCCAGCAAACGAATCGCAGAGCTTGCGAGTCAATGTATTTGATGTGCGAGGCGGCGTAGAAAAGGACAGCGGTGTAAGCAATGTCACGCAAAACGTGGACAAAGGATCTGAAAAAGGAGCGCTCAAAGCATCGCTTGGGGATGGCATCAAGGATGTCTTTGATGGTGTAGTCAGGAGGAACAAAGTCTTCACCGAAAGTAGTTTTGTAGACGCGAGGCGCCTCAACGACGGTAGTAGCAGAAGCCGCAGACGCCATTGTGAGACCGAAAACGCCGGAGAGAAGCGTGTAGCGAAAAGAAAGAGCAAGAAGCTGGAGAGAAGAAGGAGACAGACAAGGACAGGAGAGAGGAGAAGAAGATAAGACGCTGGAGAAAAGCAGCAGAGCAAAAGTCTCAGCGCAAACGAAAAAAGGGCTTGGGCTGGGCCACTCAGATAAACGCGGGCGCTCCTGCCTATTTTTCCCCACCACAACTTACCTGAGCTCCCGCCACCACAGATGCCGCTGTTGCCTTATTTCATTTCGTTTGAAACCTGCCAAACTTACACCGACTTGTTGCAAGTTTCATGACGAGATAAACAGCTTGCTTTGCTCAACGCTTCCGAACATTCGCCGCCGACTATTTCGCCGGGTGATTTAAACTTCGGCTTTCTGATGTGGCGCTGACTCAGAATCTATTGTAAGCTGACATGATCAGGAGTCGCCGCACCCCAACAAGCACATGCAAGGGAGCGTTGGCTTTACTCACTATCGAGCGGACGCTTCGATGCAATTCCTTCTTTTTTTCGCAAAACCCAGCTGCGGATAGAAGATAATTGGTCAATTTCCTTCCAACTCAGTTAGTCTTTCGAATCCCGTAAAAATTTCGCATGCGGTGCGCTCAAACCGTGTGGCAACATTGCAACCTTCGACGTTACCGCAAACCGTCTCAGGTATCCCCTTACCCTCGCCCCAACGAAATGCTCATTTTTTTTTCTTTTTTCTTTGCGCTGGTGAGTTTTTTTCACATGGACAAGGGGAACGCCGCCCAAACCGCGGCGTTGTCACGCTATTCTTCAGCTCACTCCCAATGGTGGCGGTAGTTGACTCTTCATTGGTCTAGAGCTCGAAACTAATCATCCAGCTTGTGAATGAACTTAGACACCAAATATGGAACTTCTGCTCAAACATCAACCATAAAAATGCAATTTTAAACATTTTCTAATTGACGATCATTCTTGAGGCAGCACGTTCAATTTCGGTAGTAGGAACGTGCGTTGTCAGTCTCTCTTTACCAAAATGACTTTACCAAAGTACCATTAACTCCACATGTCGTGTCGATTTGCCCAATACTTGTTCAGTAATTAACATTGTAGAATATGGCAAACAACGATGTTCGCAATTTGACAGCATTTTTCCATGAAGTCCTCTCCCCCATTTCCCGAACATGATCAAGAAAGCAACGCAACAAAGCTGGACAATAGAATCTTGCAGCCCTCTTCGCAATCGATCATAAATTTAGAAATCCAGTTCTTTCATTTTAATTCAATCAGCAATATTCGGAGGTATCAAGTCGCACCCAGCCATAACTTTGAGAAAGATGGTTATCGAGTAGTGGTCACAAATATTCTTTCGTAATCGCAGAAAACAACAAGCAAATATAAATCTAATGTATGTTGAACAAACCAGATTGAAAACAAGAATATAGTTGTCCTCAAATTTCGGTCAACCAATAATATTCGCAGGTATCAAGTCGAAGCCAGCCATCTCTCTAATAATGCAATAGTTAATGAGTAGCAAGCACAGATATTCTTTCGCAATAATGGAAGATTTTGAACAGATATTAACATAATGAATATAGAGTAAACCTGATTGACAGGCAAAATATAGCTGTCGTCCTGAAATCCGGCAGAAAAGTTGAAGAGTTGCAGATCGATCTTAATACAGGCTTCACGTAATTCGTAGAGAAATAGGCTATAGTATACTCGATGCACCAGTCTTCTGTAATGTCAGCATGTATCTCAGTTTCTGAATCCTCAGACAATTATAACTCCAAGCGCATCATAGTGTTGAAGTTTTGTGGATTGCATTGGAAAATATCAAGAAAGACCGTAATTGATCACGCGCACTCATGACGTAGGGCTACGTAATTTTGTTCTACATAAAATCACGTGACTTTTAGTATTTGCTATCATGGTTTCTATTTGATAGTATTTTAATTTCAAGCTTGATTACTGAATTAGATATTTTGTATTTAGAAATATTTTAGGTCAAAGAACATCTTTGGAGTAGTGCTGGTGTGATGTCTTCATTTGAAATGTGTTTCATAATAGAACACAGTAAAGTTCTGATATTGTTATCAGCCGCTACGTAGTGGAAAATAACGCACGTCGTTAACTCATATAAACGCATAGGAACATTCGCTGCGTGGCCTTGCAATTGATGAATAAGAATCTGATGATTTGCACAAAAATCTGCGTTTTTTCATTAGAAATTTTCCACCTGATTATCAGAATTTCAATTAGACTATGAACGAGGCGTAAGCTTTTAGCAGATGTCAAATAGGCGATGCCTTGCTATAAAACCAGAATCCCCTAAGAATCTAAACAGATGAAAACTTCTACGCGTTTGCCGCTTTGGGAGCAGAAGTGAGCTTAGACTATAGGTACGAAACTGTGGCTGATAAGCTTCGTACCTTTCAAAAAGCCTGAAGGTAGCAGATGCGAAAGTAAACTTTACTTGCGCCTAAATGGCTCATTAAAATTACTGCACATTCTTTCCATACCAATGAACAAAGAAATTTAATTTCAGGGGAAGAAGACGAGATTGTCCGCACCACAATTTTTTATACAATGAAGCAAACAAAAAGAAAAAAGGATATTGCAAAACGTGATTATTTGGACAATGCAAATGAGGCACTGCGCCTACTGTATCTTCTGTCACAACGCATATAATACTAAAATTAGATAAATCTTCAAATTGTGGTAAATTTGACATGGCCGGTTCTGTACGTATTTCTTTTGGTATATTTTCTGAGTCGTCTTTTTAGCCATTACTGATCAAGAACTGCATCAAAAGCAACCTCTCTCGTAATTACAGGCCGATGCATACAGCTAAATCAGAATCACAAAAGTGTCGTAGTCATCCACGTCGCTTGAGGTACTTTTACTCTTTTCATCTTCAGCTTCCTCATCGTCCTCGTAAAGATCCGAATGCTCAGATTCGGATTCTTGTCCATTACCTTCTTCTGTAAAGTCTCCTGGTGACAATCCACCTGAAAATTCCCTAAGCTCTTCCATCAATTTTTCAGGAATTCTGTTCTGTTGCGTTTGCTTATTATTTCCAGCTTCATCAACAACTTGCTCTTCAATTTCCACTTGTACCTCACCCGCACTGACGATTACAGTCACAATGCCGATGACTTGCCCATTAGTGTTTTCTAGAGCAACGCGATAGCTAAAGTCGTCTTCGCCAGAAGCCACTTTTCCCTCTGGTGTCAGAAATGTACCTTCATCGATTTGACGTTGAATATCGCGTATAAGCATATTTGCAGAAGTGATTAGGTCTGGTCCGCTTGATGAAAGCTTGCCACGATTGGAGGGCTCCGATTTGTCGTCAACTGAGTTCAATTCAGAATTAGTTGTCATCTTACTCTTAATAGTAGATTCGTCGCTCTGTAGCTCTTCATTTTCTGTAGATTTAAATACCACTTGACTTTTCCGCCCATCGTTGCTTAATTTGTCATGCTCAGAATCCTTTGAGGTCTTATCACTTTTTAGTCCAGCAGTATTTTCGTCATCTTCTAAAATATCATGATCTTTCATTGCAGCAATTATTTCATTTTTGAGAGCTTGTTTTTCCATCTCCTTAGCAACCTGCTCTTCAGTAAGTACTAACTTGCATTTGATCTCATTAGCGTTATCTTCCTTGGGTGGTAGAAATGCAGGATCTTGACACAATCTGGGTGTATGTATCACCATTAAGTATCGACATGTTGTGATCTCTTTGATCCACGCAATTTTATCATGAGAGTTCTGATTACAATGAAACTGAATCTCAATTTTGCGCTCACGCCCTGTTAGATCACAAACACTTCCACCGCCTATCTTTTGAACTAAATATCTAACTTCGCCGGCTGACTGGATCGAGGTCTCGCCGCCAACACTGTTTTTTAGAGACTCTGTACTCTCATCATTTGTAGTCTTTGCTTCTGGAATCCGCCCCAGAATGTATGATTTACTGTTCGGATCTTCTTTTGGTGGGTATAAAGTTACTCCCTTCTGTGGGGCTAGTTGATGGAACTGTTTGACTTCAACTTTATGACAGAATGCATACGTCCACCAACCAGCAATCTAAACGATTTGTTAGCAAATCCAACCTTACAATTACAATGTGAAGAATCATACATAGTAAAGACAGGTCCCGTTTAGAGGCTCTAATAATTCCCAACCATTACTTTGTGCACGTGCAAGTTCACGCTCTTCCTCAGCTTTTGAAAACTCCCTCTCGGTAGCATTCATAGACTCTGAAGGCTCCAAAACTGGTATTGAGCATAGGAATCGCTCACCGTTCAATACCAGAGATTCATAAGTTTCGGTCTTTAATGTACTTTCTTCTCCACTGTCGCTATCCATATTATGGTGAAGAATTGCATGCGCTTCGCTATCAGTTAGATATTCATCTTTCGCTAATGTAATTTGAAACTGATCTTTGTTAGCACTTATCCAAAAGAAGTATAAATTTTCTTGACATACTTGTGGAAATGCTAGTAGATCATCTTGAACAGAAAATAAAGCTGAAGTGGAACCAATGAATGTCGCAAGAACGACGTTATATACTAACAATGGGCCCCTCATCTTCGTATAAATGCTTCTTCAATTCTTATGGCTGGATTTTCATCGCAGTCTAATAATAGTCAATTGCCTTTAAAAGCTTGAAACCTTGTGACTCCAGTAGATCTTCCAAAATCAAGTTCTTCTAATCTATCGAATCGACAACCTGAACAGGTCATACCGATGACCACGTCGCTATCCGGAGTCTATGAGCCGCACGGATGCATCATGTGATGGATTGCTCTACGCGCTTAGGTAGCTATGCTTTTTAATCTTTGAATGAAATCTTGGTAGATTCAAGAGGATATCTTTTGAGAAACTAGTTTTCTCATACTGGACCATTCACCAGATTTTGCTAAACTCAGATCATGTCCGACATCAAATAATGACAATACAGCTGACAGTCCTCCTACTGCTAATAACCTTCCTTCCGTTTTCTCCCAAGCAATTTTATTTATTGCTTGTTTGATCGGTGGTGGCATCAAATCCGGTGGAATTACTGGAGAACTTGAAGCAGTCGGAACGCCTGTTTCCACTGTCAAGTCCCAAATATCAATTTTTCCCGAACACCCTGCAGAAGCAAAGACACCAGATCTAATTGGACTCCATGCTACATCGTACATTGCATCAGAACCAAAGAACTCCATAACTGGTTCCAATACCACGTTGATCTGTGTAGGACCTCCTAATTGCCTGCTTGGATTATTCTGACCAGGCCTGACTATTCGCCACAATCTTACAGACCAATCTAAGCTTGAACTTAGTACAATATCACTCAAGTCAATAGAGCTGTTTGATGGATGAAAACTCATTCCTGTTATTGGCGCAAAGTGTCCGATACTCGATGTAGCAAGTGAGAGTCCACTTTTCATATTATTCCTTTGAGCACGACCGTACGAGTAAATGTTTCCATCTTCACTGCCAATCAAAAAGACATTTGAATCTGATGTTGAATTTCCAATTGTTGTCGATGCAAGATCTTCAGTCCGAGAAGGCGGGGGTAATTTGAGATCAATGGCTTCCTAATGAAACGTTAATAACAGACTAGACTATTGCGATGGTCAGAACATACTTGTGGCTTTGCGAGCATATCTATAGCCCATATACATATCCGGCCATCAGTACTACAGCTAACTATACTTTTTGCTCCATTCGCGTTTGAGAAATATAAGGAGTAAATAGGATATGCGTGCCCGGAACTGTTGAGAGCTGATTTGTGGACAGCTTCTGTACCAGCGCGCGTATCCCATACAAGAATTTGGCCATTGTAGCACCCTCCTATTATCAAGTTTGGATTGAACGGAGAGAACTTAGCCACCAACACATCGCTCTAAATTGGGCACCTATTAGATCTGATAAATGGGAGTGATCGACAAAACTTACCTGTGCCTGAAAAACGTACTCTGGTCGACTTTGCAGGTGTGTATTCCATACCTGCACTATGCCCAGTGGTTCACGTATAGACAATTCATTTTTCGAGTACGATGCGAGTACCAACTCAGGAAACTACAGAGCATGATTAAATTTAGGCTAACCACTGAGTGTCCGCTTGACTTACAGCTTCTGACCAGTCAATTGATGTAATTGATCGTCCTCTCGACCACTTTTCTGAGAAAAACAGATGCGTTTGACGCAATTCGGACTCTGACTCGTTTCCTCTACAATAACCACCGTTAGCTGACGAATCTATCCATTTGAAGAGATCTTACTTTGCGTTTAATGCCCCACTAGAATAGTCATATAATAAATCGTAATCATCTTCCAAAGCGCGTTCAATAATTTTTGTCGACGATTCCAAAAAGTTTATGAACGGCTTTGATTGCAATACGTCAATCTTTTCTTCTTTCTGTAATGTTTTGATTTCAATTCTTGCTTCTGTCGTTTCTTTCTTTTGCTCATTGAGTTTTAAGCTATCTTTAATTTCCGCTGTAATCTTCTTCCTAAGCTCTTCTTCAATCGCTTCTTGTGTTTTTATGCTCTTCGTTTTCTCATTTCGATTTTTAATTGACTCGTCTTCGCTGTCACTCCATTCTTCTGTTTGCACTTCTTTACTGTATACAATTTTCGCTCGAGGCTCTGCTTTTTTCGCTGATATACTTGTTTGGCTCGTTGGCTGTAAATCGAAAAGTGTAGCAGTGACCGTAGTCAATTCTGTCGCTGAAAACGCAACTGTTTTCGATCTGTTTATTCGCACAAATTAACAAAGAGCTAAGAATCTAATATCTCCACAGCTCACCTTTCAAAACTGTTGTCTGAACTATCAGTTATATCTGAGAATGGGTCACTAAAGTCTCTTCTCCCAACTCTTGATACCGGTCTTGAGCCCTGTCTTGTGGGTGTTCGTGGTGACCCTACCAAATCAGCTACAAGCTGATCTATATCAGCTCGTCTATCCGCCAAATTCCGAGAAGGTGACAGTGAATACTTCAGACAATGTTAGCCGTTTGCCTCTCTTCTATACTAAGATCAGAAATTCGACTTACCACATCTCGTTGATGCGAACTACTCTGCTGTAACCGCTGATCTCGTAATCGTCGTAAATCAGCTAGTTTAGCCTTCTTAGCCTCGATTTCGGCTCGCAACTCCATAAATATAGAACTTCGTAGTCTCACGGCATAAAAGTCATGAAGCAAAGTATATATATCAAATAGTCGCTTGTTTGCTACGCGCGCTTGTTGTGAGTTGTCGCGTATGTTGCTTTAAGGTTCACGCGTATATCAACAAACTAGGCCTAACCCTACTGCATTGTACAAAAGACAACTACAGATCAGACCAGATCAAAAGAATGCAGGATAGTCTCAGTGTTAGTAATTAGAGAAAAAGATGTTTCTGATGTATTTCAGAATTACCAATGAACCAATAATAATACAAAGACGCGAAAGGCATAATCGTCGCAACAAAGAAGCACGATACATGAGTTCCGCTACATAAAAAGAAATAAGACAAAGTATTGAAGATCTGTTTAAAAGAGCGAAAGAATTAAATGAAAATAGATCATTGCACATTATCGCAACCAAACCAAAAAAATAAAACAAAAAGCAGAAACATTGTAGTTAAAGTATCACAACAAGATTCGAATATGACATTTTCTACAAGGGTTTAGGTGCCTCATAATCAGGTGGAGCACCTTGTCGAACAATCTTTCCTTTCTCATCAAAATAAGATCCTTCATCGCTTATTCCAATCACTCCGACTGTGTCCTCGACCTCAGTGGTGGACCATCCATTTTGATCCTTAGGAATCCACAAGAATGGTGGGTGACAGGTTACAGCAGGATTTGAGTATGCTCCACGCTCATCGTCAATTGTGTACTCTGGAATATTCCAATCCGGAACCATTGATTCTTTCATCTCTAAATATGAGGAATAGATATCAGGTCGCAAGAAACGGAAGATAGGCTTCGAATACTTGGCTTTCATGCGCTGCATGTTATATTTCTCACTTGCGTCAATCTCATTGTTATTAATGGATTTCTCGGTAAGTGTGGGTGTAGTATTTGAGACACCCAATGGAGAACTTCTTTCAGTTCCAGCAGCGTGAGCGCGCTCCATCTCAACGGACTTTGGAAGTACATCAATCATGGGGCACATTGCATTCTGAAGTGTGATCTGAGTGAAGGCAGTTGCTGCAAGCATGACTGCAGAAAGAACAATACAAGCCCAGTTCTTACCAACAGCAAAAAGACCCATCAAGCAAACTTCTGCAAGATAAAGACCAGTGAATGTCTGCCACAGCGCTCGAGGATAGTTCAGACCCGTGATATCCATAGATGACTGGTAGACGTACAAGAAGTTGTAGAGATACGCAATGTACAACAATCCGAAACCGACACATGCAAAAAGAAGAATCAAGGGTGAAATAATTGAATACGTCAAAGCGATAACGAGCAAATTGGTATAGACAGGGTATGTAGTTCCCCAAGCAGGTGCACTGAAACTTACGAAACGGTTGAACATTTTGCGAGGAGTAGAGTCAAGAATTCGAGGCAAAATCTTTCCCACTATCAATCCAACAATCTGCAAAAGCAAACCACCAGCTCCACTCAAACACTGAAGGAGAATATAAGCAATGAAAAAGTTAGAGGCCTTTGGCAAGTTGTTGGCTAAAAGACTCATGGCCGAAGTGGGATCAGTGATAATTTGAGTGACAACTGAGGCAGCGGCAGACGAAATAGTGATAATCAAGAATACGTGCACGACTTGGAAGCTGAAATACGAGTTCTGAACGTGCATCTCAACAAGGGCAGTAGAAGGAGCTCCGGCGACTCGAGCAGCCATGCGAAGCATAATAGGCAGCATCATCATGAGCAAAGCAAGCAAGATGGTAGGAAGCAACGCGGTAACAAGACCGTAAAGAGCCTTAGGCATGTTCAAGATAAATCGCAAGAAATGAACCTTGTCAGTAAGATATGTGATGTTGGAAATAGCACCAACAGCTGCTACTGGGATAGCCCAGAAAATAACCAAGGCAACTAAAAACGCAGTACTTCCGTATACTCTGAGAAGTCGCTCCCACCAGAAAAGACGCAAATTTGGCCAGATAATGTCTGTAGGACGCACGCCGTGGTAGCGAGGAGCCATATGTAAAGGCATGTGATGGGCCACGAGCTGGTAGGCATCGTATGCAGCTTCAGGGGTGGAAAATTCAATAAAGCAAGAATTAAGACGCTTTCCGGTCAACGAGTCATCTTGAAGATTTCGGATTTTTTCGTTGAGTTCACCAAGTTCTCCGCGCGCGTAATGAATGGTATCAACTTTTTTGCCAATGACTGGTTTTAGTCTGTGTGTTGGACGCTTCTTGTCAGGAACAAATTGCTCAATTGTAGTAGGTCCATCAACAGGTTCACCCTTTTTGTCCGCCTTCATTTTCTTCTTGACCGCGGTTTTGAGAAGCTTAACCTCAGCGGCCTCAAGTTTCATTGCGAGTTTATCGCGCTTACTGACGGTATCCTCCAACTCTTTGACGCTTCTGTTGATCCAAACATTCTTGGCTTCAGGAAACAGGTTGAGCAAGATACGTTCGTTCAAGAAATTGTCTGGAACAGTCTGGAAAAGCACGGTGCGGAAGGACACACGGTTCCAGTAAAAAGGTGAGGTAAGGACTGCTTGTCGGACCGAGATGAAGTAAATAAACTCTCGGTAGATCGAAAAAAGAATAAAGCCAAAGTAAATCCACATCAAAAAAACGTGAGCAAAATATCTGTTTTTGTTTGAGACATTAGCAAATGAGAGCTGGTCAAGACCTTGCTCGCCGGCTCCTCCAGTAGCGTTGACGGAGAGAAGAATGGGAAACAAAATAATGATTCCAGCACCGCAGATGAACACTCCTAAACGCAAGTAACGAAGGAAAAAGTAACCATCTAAGCCAGCCTGGCGCAAGACATAGGCATCAGATCTGGTGAGAAGATGGACCAACCACGAGTATATACCAGTTGGCAGTGGCTCGGTGCGTTGACTAAAGAAAGAAACAAACAAGAGGTTAGACAACAAACTCGGCCACAAAAAGCAAAACAATCATTCAGAAGCCAATACTTTTCAGGAATTGTGTCGACAAAAGTTTTCGGGGCATAGGTCCGTTGGTTCTTTGTGCGCAAAAGCAAGAAAGCTATCACGAAGATGAGGAAGATGACGCCGTTCAGGATCACCGCCGACACAAATGCGGAGGTGGACGACGACGCGTCCTCAGCGCTAGCCATTACTCGATCTCGGAAGCAGCTTCGACCGATTCAAGTGTGTTTACAGCAAAGAAGGAGAGACCAGGCGAGAAACTGGCCTTTGCGAGCAGGAGTGAAGTTTGGGAAAGATGGGCCGGCAGAGGTAAAACTAAAAAAGCGCCTGGACAATCACAGGATGGGCGTGCCGCAGAGAGGGGCCTAGTCCGCAATAGGCAACTGCGAGATGTGAAGGTTTTTGCGCCGCGGCGCCGTGAATGGATTGGCACAGGAGCCGCACGTGGATGAGGAAAACTCTGCAGCGCCGGGTCTCCACCTGTATGCTGAGAATACTGCGGCAAGTTGATGATATTGCGTGTTTTGAATGCAATTACATCTTAGTATAACTGCAGTTCTGTGTTAGATTGCATAAAAGTGCCAGTCACTGTAAATGCAGAACAACCACTATATGCAAGTTATCTGCATCGTACCTGCTCAGCCATTCGATACCAGCCGCACAAGTACCGACGCTAACCACTTTTATACTTTTTTCTGCTTCTGCCTCGAGCCTTCCCCGTATTCTTTCTCACTCGAAACTCGGTATTCCTGTCTTCCACGGCGAATTGGCTTTGCTTCCACGCCGAACAATGGTTTTATATCCCCCGACAGCCCCGGCTTCCATAGTGACAGTCAAGCTCACGGAAATGCGAATAGATAATCTGATATGCTGTGTTTTTACTTACAAGTATTTTATCTTTCCTTCATTTGCAAAATAAACTGTGTGTGGCTTAGATGAGTTACAGTACAGCCAGTCACGGTGACGGAGTGTCTACGTCGGTGCCAAAACGGCGCGATGAGCTACTTTTTCGCCGTTGCTTAGTTTCGTCTGACGTCGCCATTCACAAAATAAACCAGCAAGGGCAAAAGCGCCCACGACTTTTATTTATCTAGTGTCTCTGATACAGTTACGTTTCAATTGCTCGCTCTGTCTCTGCTGTCGATCCGCCCATCATTGTCCTTTGAACGAGTCATTCTCGTCGTCGTTCAGGGTTCAGGGCGCAAAGTGCTTTCTTTGTCGGCCACCGGAATCCAAATAGGGCTTCCGTCATCGTGTCGTCATTGCCCAGAACTCACGAAAACCCTGCGCGCTCTTCCGCCTGGTTGAATCTCCAAAGCCCAGCAGCTCGCGCGGCCTTCATAACAGCCTCGCTCTCGTCGTCTGTAATTGCTCGGTTTATGTCTTCGTACCGGATACCGCTTCCACGCGCGCTTTTACGGCCGACATGGCCGGATGGAAAGTACTGCGTCATAATGTTCACAAAACTGTCCTTATCGATCTCAGTTGCGATAAACTGGAGTATCTGTTCCGCGTCCTCAACATGATTAGGCATAATTAGGTGTCTGATTAAAACACCCTGCTTTGCCAGTCCATCGCCTGTAAGCTTAAGAACTCCGACCTGGCGCGTCATTTCTTTTAAGGATTCACGTGCTGTTTCAGGATACAGTTCTGATTTGAGCAGCCGTTTTGACGCCTCGGGTGACCACAGCTTAAAATCCGCAAGATAGATATCAACTAATCCATCCATAAGCTTGAGACTTTCTAGTGAGTCAAACGATGAAGTGTTGTACACAATCGGAATCTTGAGTCCCAAATCGCGCGCTTTGATGATAGCCTTTGCAACGACAGGCACAACATGTTCAGGAGTCACAAAATTAATGTTGTGACACTGACCCAGATCTTGTAATTTAACCATCCATTCTGCAATCTCATCGCTCGTAAGCATTTCGCCTGCATCGCGAACATGCGATATATCGTAATTCTGGCAAAACGCGCATCGTAGATTGCATGACGCAAAGAATATAGTGCCAGAACCGTTCATGCCAGTGAGACATGATTCTTCGCCAAAGTGAGGTGAAATATTTGACACTGGAACTCGTTCTGCACCTAACGCGCAGTATCCTGTCGATGTGTATCTATCGACTGCACAGTTATGAGGACACAAGTTGCAGTTACGAAGATGTCGTTCGGCGTCGGCGAGTTTTTGCTGCAGCTGCTCATTTGTTTGTAGCATGTACTTCGGCATGTAGTCATCTAACAAGTACTGCGGTGGTATTCTATATGCTCTTTTGGTGATATGCGATATGTAATGCGAACTGTAGATTGTTGATTTTAGCTGTGGTCTTTGTTGGCTGTAACGTCGTATCGTCGTGCGAGTAACCGAACATAGCCGAGGTGCTGGCCAACTGAATACTGCATGAATACTTTTAGCTGATCTTTGCATAACTTTCTAATTATAATTCAGTAACAGAAATATTCCATGAATAGTCGAAGATTGCCGACAAAGTCAGAGTTCTTGAATTGCGCACAACCTGGCGAAAGTTCGCGGGTGTGGGAGTTTGGGAGTTAATTGGCTTCAGTCTAATTGGCTGCTATTTCATGCAACTTTTACATATCCGCTCATAATTTAAAAAGACTATACGACATAACTAATCTTGTTTTTTAGTTAAAAAATGTTCTGCTAGGCCAAAAGTTTGTAGATCTTTATTGATGAAACTGCCTTTCAATTGGGAACAAAATGACTATTTTGTGGGTCGTGCGCGCAAAGCTACCATGAGTTTATCACGAGTTGATTGTTGCTTGTAAAGTTGATTCTACTGTATCCAACTAATTACACCCAATTCCAAAATAAAATCATTACGGATGCAAAACAACATCAAAGCAGAATGTGTCTGCATTTTCGAAGCAGTCACTTATTACCACAATCATCATAATGCTCCTAGCTCAAGCTCAAACTGAATCCCCAAAAACAAAACTTGTCAGCAATGGTTCAATTCGTCATAATAAAATGCATTATCAAGAACATTTGATAATATGATTCTAACAGATCAAACACGCACCATCAGGAGCCGCGGCCTTGGGCGGATAAGGACTTCCCTCGGGCTTTGGGCAAGTGCACCTAGACAAGTAAAGAACGATAAGCATATGTCATAATATTATCGAAATTGCAAAGAAAATCAATACCACTCAGACTGAGGAACCGAGCCCAGAACGGACGGGATATGGAGGCCGCAGCCAAACCAGGATTTACCAGCTGGATCGTTAGAGCCAATTAAGATCTATAATACCTCTGCAAGTACTACTTACAGCAAACAGAGCAAGTCGCGGGTCTGCACATTGTGAACGTCGATGTGTATTCTAAATCCCGGTTGTGCGATCTCCACGGCGTTCTAATGGGGACTGGACTTGGCGTATTTTCACGTGATCTGAATAATGTAAGCAGTGAGCGGCTGGTACTGTTAATGCTGTCGACATGCAGAGATGCATGTGCTTGGTGCGGCTGCGGCGCGCCTTGCAGCAGCCGTCCGACATCGCGCCTAATCGGTTTTTCTTGCTCTTGTTGGACGCTGCGTCGTATTCTTGCCCGGGCCGGTCTATCCAACAGCACAAGTTCCCCGTCACCGTCACCGCAGCAAACACCCGCCTGGTGTATATATCGTTATTTTGCTGTTTACATTCAATTGCACATATCGTATATATAATCCACAGAAATTGAATATCGGTAGAACATGGCGAACTTTGGCACGGCCTTCAGCTCGTTAGGAGGTCAAGGCTCTGTCTATCGCATCTCGGCCGCCATTCTTTTCATTTGGGCTCTTTTTCATTTCGTTCTTACTCCATCTTCTCACGGAATCACAAACGAAGAAGCTCAGGCTGCTGCCCGCGCTGCTCTCAAGCACAAAATCGAGACTGCTGCGCCTGGAATTGATGGATACAAGGTCGTTGCGAAGAATGCCTTTGCAGATTTCTACGGTGCCGAGGAGTGCGACGTTGATTCCTCGCGTCTGTACAACCCAATGACAAAGCCCGATGGATCTTTTTTAAGACCGTACTGTGCGAATCGTGAACAGCTCCTTGAATCACTTTCAGGAGGTGGTCGTGTCGGCTTCAATGCGCCCTATCACCCACGGTCATGCGAGTACCGTTGGTTTTCTCCAGAGGAAATCTGCATGATTCTCGACCGTTTTGATGCAGTTATTTTTGTTGGTGACAAGCGTCTTACGACAAACATTTACTCTGCTTTCAATGTACTTCTCCGCAAGAATGTTGTGTGGGGCGCGCTCAAGAACTGGGAACTTAACGAACAGCTCCGTCAACGATGCCGGTGTGACGCGCAATACACGAACCCGCAATGTTCAGGCGAGCATCTCATTGTTGACTCTACTGAAATTCTTGATGCTAAAGACGAAGCGAACCGCGACGGTGCTCCGTACGTTTGCAACCGTGTTTTCCATGGTCTCATCACTGTTGACTCTGAGCCTGTCGCGCAGAGTACGCTTGACGAAATTGACGAAATCATGACGACATATCACAAGACCGCAAAACCCGTTCCTATCATTCTTCAGCAAGGTCTTTCTTTCGGCTTCAACTGGGATCGTACCACCAAGGTTATTGATGCTCTGAAAAAGCAGATTGAAGAACACGAGCCTAACCCAGTTCATCGACCCACTCTCTGGCTAGGACCTCCCGCAGCTGGTCACTTGAAACCTCCTGGTGCTATTATTGAACAAGGAAACAATGCTTTACATCATTTTTCGATCGAACTTGCGAAGCGTGCGCGTGATCGTGGATTTGATACTCTTGGTCTCTACAACATGACTCTGCAAGCAGACTCGTTCGACGGCACAATGTATGCTGGCGACGTGAGTCTTACAACAGCCATGATGATTATCAACTGGCTGAGCCGCGTTGAAAGTCTATGATTATTTCACATTATAATCTGATGTGAAATGTTCATGGCGTTGGCACATCGTTTTGTATCGAAATCCAGATAACTTACACTAACGATATCTCACACAATACCGATCGTTAGTACGATTAGAACTAAAAACCAGATTATGCGCTTTGTTTTTTGCTCTAAAATCTACACGGTTCTTTAATTCTTGTCATGCTGTCCGAGTTCTTCCCCTTGTATCCTCTCCGAAAACAATTGCACTTTAATACTTGTATATTTCCCTTGTCTCTACATTCAATTGTCTGGTTTGTTTTAAGTAAGGATTTTTTCATTGGCTGAAGCACTTTTTTTGTTGATTACAGTAGTCTTTCGAATGTTCGGTACTAAACTGCACATGTATTTCTTCTCATTATTTTGTTTAAAATTGATTGAAAAAACAAAATGTGAAACATTCTGAGCGGCTGCCAGTATGAAACAGCTCTTTAAACTTTAAAAGAAAAACGCTTTTGCCGGTTGCCTCATTTTGACAGCCACCGGTTTCCTTTTATAGCATTCTTAGCATTCTTTTCTTGAAAAGAATTTAATACAACTCGGATTGTGAGAGTTAAGTGCGGCTCAACCGGCTCTTTGATCCTAGATATTCTTATAATTCTTTTATATATTATATGTCATTTATATATGTAGATATTCTTATATTTTCATTATATACTTCTTCTTGTATATCTTACTTTTTATTAACCTTTTTATTCCTATTTTTTTCATTATATACTTCTTCTAATTTATATATGTAGATATTCATATATTATTCCATTATATACTTCTTCAAATTTATATATGTTGATATTCTTTTTTTTTATTATATTTAATACATATCCTTATACATTTTTCTTTATATCATAATTCCATTAAAGTAAATATATCATAAATTTAAGAATATAACACACACCCACTAGAATTTGGCTCCACAAACAATCAATGTTTTCGTATCTTCAGCATTTGTTTTAGGTTACTAAACTTGTAGTGAGTTAACAGACGACAAAGCACATATATCAAAGAATGATATACTACAAATGTCAATACTTATTGGAAAGACTACTATACGGTTACATTTTGGGCTGAAGATTCAGCTTCTGATGACGGCTCTAGATGTTGCGGTTGCTGTTCAATACTTGTGCGGGCTGAAGGTTCAGCTGCTGATGATGGCTCCAGCATTTTTCGAGGCCAAAATTTTATGACAATTTCAGAAACCTGATCCCAAAGAGTGGAATAACCCGTAACCTCAGCAATAATGTTGAGCATAAGAGGCTTCATCATTCCACAGTTAATAGCCATGATAATTTCAGGTTCAAAAAGACCCGCAAAGTCCCAGACAAGGCTGTAATCACCGCGCTTTGATGGATTTTTTTTCAGAGCTTTTTCGTTTTTCAGTGTTGAAAATAGCTTGTCGTAGAAATTAGAATTCTGAGCGGTTCATAGTTTCAGCGCTTACTTCATCAAAGGCAGCTGGCGATGCAGTGCGTTTTTGTTTTTCACATAACTCCTTAGAAATCACAAATTGTTTTGCTAGTAAAGTTAATCTGACTGAATTCTGTATTTTTGTTCAAAGTCATGATGAATTGTTGCTGGAGAAGTAGGAAAGTTGCATCGTGGACAGCTTGGGAGGTATAAGTCCCAAATTCTGGCTAGCAGCCTGCGGCTTGCGTCTGTGGGGCTTGACTCCTTGTGTGACGGTAGTCACTTAATTCATAGATGCGGCGTAAGTGCTGTCTACCAAATATTGCAAAACTTATCAAAATACACAAAAAAGATAGTCATATGCTAATTGCAGCATAAGTCTCCTAATTCAAGATAACTAGTCAATATATGAAAATGCTGTCAGCAGAACCAAATCTCTAAACCTGTTTTTACAATTCCTTGACCAAATCAAACCCCGTCTATGCAAACTACACCCAGTACATGCAACCATTAAACGATTTCCACTTTGAAGAAATCGCATTGAAAAAAGACGTAGTTAGATGTTAGGATGTCAATGATGCAAACGAACACCACTGTGGTTTTGGATCTGGGGTTGAGTGAAGCTTCTGATAATATTCACAATTGGTAGACACTTAACTGAAAATGCTCTGATCAAGACATTGACTATACTGCGATCTGTCATTGAATTCATTGAATCCCTTGAAACTTTTGATTGCAATTTATAAAAACACTCAAGAATATCTATACCTGACTCTGAACTTCTGATTTGATACTCGGGTTATACTGACGATCTTAACGTTAATGGTATTCCCAATGATGGGAAAGAGCATGCCATTGGCGACATTCTTGAGAATTAGCTCATCAAATACTGCGTTGTTTCAGCTATTGCTAAATTTCTTTTTAAATTCCCGTGTATCTATTTTGTGCACGATGTCATTTTTGGTATTGTCCAGCAAACCTTCAATTCAATGGTCTCTTTGATCATGAAAATATTTTAAAACTGATCGCATCAAGAATCAGACTGTCACCGGAACAAGGGCTTCTGATGAGTTCGAAGCTAAAACCCATATGAGGTTGAGACATATGGGACATCTTATGCTTATCTCTGAAGAAATTATATTCTTACAGCAAATTAGACCAGAGTCACTGTGTTCTGCCATTGTAGCTGCTACAGGTGTTAACGAGTCTTAATTCATTATGTTAATGAAGATTGATGCAATATTGCCTTGAAGATAGTTTACTACTCGGCGGACAACTACCGGTTGTCGAGTCTTCTCAACATATGACACCTGCTGACATTTTAACTTGGACTTAATGAATGACACAGGAGACTTCAATGATCAGGATGATGACAGCGAAGCTATCAACAGAGTACCGCATCGCCATTAGTGCACAGAATGATAGTGAAATGAATATGGGTGGGTCATGTCATAGTACTCTGAATCAATGGACACAGTACCTGTTGCAGCATATCACACCATATCAGTCTGTGTCATTGGATGATGAGGATGAGGATGAGGAAGTTGATGAAAATAGAAGATCATTATCATTGTCATCGATGACGAGATAAATCTATTTTTTTGGAATCAGGTTTTTGATATTGAAAGACTGGCAGGAACTTCTGTTTAGGTTATTCTTAGCATTGCTTAATGAAAAGGCTGTACTTAGATACTCAGTAAATGTTGTAATTACTGCGCTTTGATGAATATCTAAGTACAGCCTTTCTGTTAAGCAATGCTAAGAATAAACTAAATAGAAGTTCCTGCCAGTCTTTCAAGTAGTTAGCATAGAAATTGGAATACTGAGCTGTTTTTACTTTTAGTAACTAGCCTGTCAAAGGCAGCTGGCGATAGAGCGAGTCTTTGCTTGCTACATAAATTCCTAAAAAACCATTGAGCTTCCTGCGAATATTATCAATATGACCTGTGCCTATTTTTGGGTTTGAATCCATGATGAATGGTTGCTAGAAAAGTAAAGAAAGCTGTGTCGTGAACAGCTTGGGAGTCATAAGTCCCAAATTCTAGCTAGCAAGCTTGCGGCTTGCGTCTGTGGGGCTGAGTGACATAGTTCGTGGATGCGGCGTTCAAGAGTTGTCTACAAAGTATTCCAAAACTTGTGAAAGTAGACAAATTGAGATATTACACACAAATTGCAGTGGAAGTTTCCTAATCCGAGATAGTTGGTTAATGTACAAAATTACTGTTTGCAGAACCAAATTCCTAAACCAGTTTTGGCATTTCTTGATCAACTCGCGCCATAATTTCCTGTCTACGGAAGCTACACCAAAATCAATGAGCAACTGATACTGCACAAAATCGATAAAATGACTGCATTTTCATGTACACAGCCGTTGCTAGTGAATTACTTCTTGTGGTGTGGTGATACTCATGTTGTTGTGAATATATGGATTTACTGTTTCGGAGTCAATCATAATAGATCTTGACATCAATTAATCTCCGCTTTGTGCAACCGCTGAACGATTCCAACTGTGAAGAAAGCGGGTTCGAGAAAGGCGCAGTTAGACGTCACCTTATACTGCAAACGGACGCCGCTGTGGACTCGGATCTGGGGTCGAGTGAAGCTTCTGTCGACGAAGCTGTTAATATTCACGGTTGGTAGACACTTAACCGGAAATTCTTAATCAAGACATTGACTATACCGCAACCTGTCATTGAATCCGTTGACTTTTTTTTTTGACACACTTGATGTAGAGGTCGATGTCAATGTCAATGTCAATGTCAATGTTGTTGTTGATGGTGAAGATGATGATCACGATAGTATGGGTGTTGACTGAACTGTGACGCATTAACTAGAAACAACTACAACGATCTTTCACTATACATGCCATTTGTATTGTAGATCTCATTTATTGTTGTCGTTAGTTGTGTCTGGTAGGCATTTTGGTTAGTTGGTTGCTTCCTTTTTTTCAGTGGTTTATATATTCGCTTTCTTGTTTACTCTTTTGTTATTTGTCGTGTTGTATTGTTGTCATATATAATGAGTTGTGTGCCATATATTATTTGTTAATTCCGTTTTATAATGTTAAATTTACTGTTATTGATGGGGCAGCATACTAATTTTCAATTTTAAAATTTACAGCTCTTATTTTCTTGAATTAACTATAGTTATTTTATATCCATGTCATGTGTATTTTAGAATTTCTTGTTGTCGTTAGTCGTTTCTGGTTCAAAATTTTAGTTCGTTTATTGTTTCTTTCCTTTTTCTTTAGCGTCTATTCATTCATTTACTTGTGTTTCTTTGTCTTCTCGTCGTATTGTATTAATGTCATATATAATGAGTTGTATAATGAGCTGTGTGCCATATATTATTCAAATTTCGTTTTTGACGTTACGATTATTGTTATTGATGGGCAGCATATCACTTTTCATGTTTTGAATTTAACTCTCCCATTTCTTTGATTTATACTATTTAGCGCAATCCAATACCAGGCAATACAACACAATCCCATACACTGATACATTACACAGCAATCCCTATCTTTACAGTAATGCCATCATTTTCACTTTTCACCAAACTCTGCATGCTTGCACCTTCATATTTCAGCTTTTTTCCAGAGCAGAAATGTATATAGATAGAACAAGTTGAGTGAATGTCAGTCTATCTGGCCGTTTGCACCTTTTATGACAGTTTTTTATTTTGTGCAATCTCTTATGCAGCTGTTGTAAATACTGCTGTTGCACCTACTGCTGTATTAGCTACACCTGCTGCTTCGATTTCTGTGCTTGTTTGAGCTGGTGACAATCAAATTAAAGATACCCCGACTGGAATCCAAACAGGAATCCCACAAGGATCGCCTGTCTCTCCCATTCTCTTCTTATTATATCCCAGGCCTCTGTTCACTTTTCTGCATGATATCTTTCCTGATCTTATGTGTCCTAGCTACATCGATGATATTGCGCTCAACGCCGCATCCATGAACTACGTCACACAAGGAGTCAAGCCCCACAGACGCAAGCCGCAGGCTGCTAGCCAGAATTTGGGACTTATACCTCCCAAGCTGTCCACGATGCAACTTTCCTACTTCTCCAGCAACAATTCATCATGACTTTGAACAAAAATACAGAATCCACTCAGATTAATTTTACTCGCGAAGTAATTTGTAGTTTTTTTAAGGAGTTATGTGAAAAACAAGGACTCACTGCATCACCAGCTGCCTTTGATGAACTAAGTGCTGAAAGTATGAACTGCTCAGAATTCTAATTTCTATGCTAATTACTTGAAAGACTGGCAAGAACTTCTGTACAAGCTATTTTCAACACTGAAAAATGAAAAAGCTCTGAATAAAAATCCATCAAAGTGTGGTAATTACAGCCTTGCCTGGGACTTTGCGGGTCTTAACAAACCCGAGATTATCACAGCTATTGACCATGGAATGATGAAGCCTCTTATGCTCAACATTATTGCTGAGGTTACGGATTATTCCGCTCTTTGGGATCAGGTTTCTGATATTGTCATAAAATACTGGCCTCGAAAAATGCCAGAGCCATCATCAGCAGCTGAACCTTCAGCTTGCACAAGTATTGAACAGCAATCAGAACAACAAGAGCCATCATCAGAAGCTGAATCTTCAGCCCGCACAAGTACTGACACTACTAGTAGTACGGTTACTTCTTCAAATATGTATGCCGAAGTAGATGACATCTTTAAACTCAAAATCGGAGCTTTTTATGTTAACCACAAGAATTTTCATGATTTTATTTTTCCACTTGTAACTGATTCTTTTGCTGAAGTTCTATTGGAGGAATGCAGGATCAAATCCTATTATAACTTGGATGACGGTGAATACAAATGGACCGGATGGCAAACTACAGCAACAGAAAGTGGGGTTGCCATCTTTTTTCGAGATGTAACCCAGAAGATATTAGGACTCAATGCTGTCCTTGGGCATACTAAGAGTGTTTTTGATGCGATCTACTACATGCTTATTTAGGGAAGAGGAACACACTGAAGTGGCTGACCGCAAGGTTGACATTGCATCAACTCAAAATGCTGATCTTAAACCAAGTGAAAGCCTGAAGTATTGCTGGAGAGAAGTCTTGGCTATTGGAGAGTTAAAATTGAGCTCCGATAGTGATCGACCATCACAAGCCTGGCTCAATCTTTCCCGGTATGCCGGTGAAGTCTTTGGTTCGCAGGGTAACCGAAGATTTGTTTTAGGATTTGCCTTATGTGGCCCCGTGATGCGGGTGTTTCAATTTGACAGAATGGGTGCTTTTGCATCTGAAAGTTTTCAACATCAACTCCTCTGAAGGTGCAAAGTTATTCATAAAAATAGTGTTGGGTTTTATGTTTATGAATGAGGAACAGCTGAGGTATGACCCAACTATCCAAACAGAAAATGGAAAACAGTTCTTGGAGATAGAACGGAAAGATGGAGAGAACCAGATCCGTGAGCGCATCTATCTGGATGAGTATTTGAGACGTGCACACTCTTTGGTAGACCGAGGGACTGTTTGTTGGAAGGCGCATCTAGAGGGGCAGCCAGATAAGGTTCTGGTTGTGAAAGACTCCTGGCAGCCACCAGGTCATGAAGATGAAGGTGCAATACTTGCGAAAGTATCACAAAAAGTGAAATATATTGCGAAGTACTACCATCACGAAACAGTGATTGTAAATGGAAAGGAGGATTCTATTGTCTGCAATGTCAGAAAGAACTTGCAAAATAAGGATGCCAAAGAGTGTAAACTGCACATTCCAGAGTGGCTAACAGTGAATTATACCCTGGGTACTTTTGATCAGTCATCTCAAAAGGAATCATCTTCCAAAAGACAGTTATCAACTGCTACTCTTAACACATCAAAGCGAAGGAGGTACGCATCAGGAAACGTGCCAATAAGCGTCGAACAGATGGTTGACAAGGTCCATCAACGAATTATCATGTGCAGCTACGGTAAGAAACTTTACAAGGCTAAGTCGCATCACATGCTTCTTTCTGCTTTTGAGAAATGCATTTTGTCGCATCGCTCTTTACTTGAATCTGGTTATCTGCACCAAGACATATCGATCAATAACCTATTATTTTATCACACTGAAGATGAGGACACTGTGGATGGACTTTTAATTGATTTGGAATGCGTTTTACGGGTCAAGACTGAAGAACAGGCCACTGTATCAAGACTCAAGGAAGATAAATTGCCGATGACTGGTACTCGGCCATTCATGGCAATAGGACTTCTTCGAGGAGAGCAACACAGCTTTTATCATGACCTCGAGTCATTCTTCTGGGTTTTATATTGGATTTGCGTCCACTATGATGAAAACGGCAATTTTATCCGCTCAAGTTTTCATGATGAATGGAAATCTGCAAATGATGTGACTTTGGCAGGTCTTAAACTATTCACAACTTTAAATCAACAAGAGTTTTCGAATTTTGCTAATCAGCATTTCCAGCCACACTATAAGGCATTGATAGGCTGCGTCAATGAGCTGAGGCAGAGCATATTTCCACGATATTACGACAACATCAAGCCAGACATGAGCATTTATGAGGACATACTAAACACTCTCCGAAAATATCAAGGTTTACTGAAAACTACGGGCCCAGCTCAAACATGCACATGAATTGAAGCAGCAGGCGAAGGTGTAGAGAATGCAGCACTTATAAGAGCTCTGTTTACAACAGCTGTATTAAATACTGCCCACAAAATACAAAATCCTCATAAAAGGTGCAAACGGCACAAATATAATGAAAAGTTTTCACTCAACTTGTAATATCTATATACATTTCTGCTCTGAAAAAAAGCTGAAATATGAAGGTGCAAGCATGCAGAGTTTGGTGAAAAGTGAAGATAATGGGATGAATTTGTAAAGATAGGGATTTTTATGTAAAGTCTTAAATTATGGGATTGTGTTGTATTGCGTTGTATAAATTTGCGCTGAATGGATAATTCAAAGATATAGGAGAATTAAATTTAAAACGTGAGAAGTAGTATGCTGCCCCATCAATAACGGTAAAGTAACGTTATAAATAAAATTATAAATAATATATGGCACACAACTCATTCTATATGACGAAAATACAACACGACGAATAGCAAAAGAGTAAACAAGAAAACAAACAAATAAACAAATAAACAAATAAACAAATAAATCACTGAAAACAGAAAGCAACCAAGCAACCAACCAAAATGCCTACCAGACACAACCAACGACAACAATAAATGAGTTCTACAAAACAAATAACATGTATAATAAAAGGTAATTGCAGTTAATTGTAGTTGATACGTCACAGTTCGCTCAGCACCCACTATCGTGATCGTCATCATCATCAGCAACAGCAACAAGAACATCGACATTGACATTGACTTCGACATCAAATGTGTCAAAAATGTCCACATTCTATTCATCTTCACACTCGTTGTTGTCGTTGTCCTCGTCAATATACTGGTTTCTAACTCGTCGCCAGTGATTATCTTTGTTACCAGTGATTATCTTCGTTATCATCATCAACTTCTTCATCCTCATCGTCCTCATCCGATAGCGCACACCAATCCTGTGTCATCTACTGCGACGTGTATTGTGTCCGCTAATCCATGATACTATGATATAAACCACACATATTTCCTTTACCCTCATGCAGCGCGTCAACAGCGGCGCCATACTCTGCTAATAAACTCGCCGTCGTCGTCCTGAACATCCAAGTCTCTTGTGCACTTCAGGGGGGACTCAGCTTTTGGTCGTTGCCCGTCGAGAGAGAGAGTGATTTTTTAAAGTGCGAATTTGCACTAACGTTTCGTTAACATAGTGCTTCGGAAATTCACTTTGAACCTTAGTAGATAAAACAGCAGGCACCGATTGACTCTGGTTGACTCTGGTTGAAACCATTATAAGAATCACAATTTCTTTAGAAATAAACGTAAGATGTTCCATATGTCCTAATCTCATACAGATTTTAGCTTCAAACTCATTAGAAGCCATTGTTCCAGCGACGATCTGATTCTTGATGCCATCAGTCTTGAAACGGTCAACGGCAAGATACCGGTAATTTACATGATCAAAGGGACCATTGCATTGAATATTTACAGGATAATACCATAAACGACATCGTGCACAAAATAGATCCAAGAGAAATTGGAAAAAAAGTTTAGTGGTAGTTGAAACGACGCGGTATTTGATGAGTTGGTTTTTACTAAAGTCGCCAATGACAAGCTCTTTCCCGTCGTCGGGAATACCATCAACGTAAAGATCGTCGATATGACCTGAATTAGACTCCCGAGGGTCTAATCGAAAGTCTTAAAATTCAGAGTCAGCTAGTGGTATAGATATTCCTGAGGGTTGTTTTTAAATGCGATCGAGGATGCGGAAGATTCAAAGGATTCAACAACAGTTTGGCGTATAGTTGATGTTCTGATTATAGTATTTCCAGTTAAGTGTCTACCAACCGCGAATATCATCATCGTCATCGGTATGAGCTTCGTTATTTCATTTAGTCCCCGATCTGAGTCCACAGCGGCGTCCGTTTGTATCATAAGGTGACGTCGAACTGCGTCTTTTTCCACTGCGATTTCTCCACTTGGGAAACTATTCAACGGTTGCATGTACTAAAATGTAGGATCTTCGCAACAAATTCAAATATTTGAACCGCTTAAAGCTTCACGGCTTGACAGTACCGAGCAGTATATAAGACGGGTCTGTATGGGGCTCTGAAAGAAGAGCATCCAAACACAGAATAGTTAGTGTTAGAATCTGAAATAATTGACTCCTAAGCAATAAATCCATAACAGCAGACATATCAGCATGCCGCCATAGGGGTTTGAGAGCAGTGGCTGTGTGTATCAGTTTCTCATCTAGCGGTGTAGCTTGCGTAAACGGGATTTGATGGCGCGGACAGATCGAGCAGTTATCGAAAATTGTTTACAAATTCAATTCTGCGGACCGCCGTCTCATATATTGACTGGTAATCTCGGATTAAAAGTCTTCTGTTGCAATTCTCGTGCTAAGTTTCTGTACTTTATTGGTGAGTTTTCCAATACTTTGTAGACAATGCTTAACGCCGCTTCGATGAAGTACGTCACTGAATAGAATACAAAGTGACCCACTCTACTGCAGCTTATTATTCTCGCATTAAGATGCGATCTATAGCAAAACAACATGAACTTCCTGCATTGCTAGAACATTCTCAAATGCTATAGACTAGGACACGACAGTCAGAAAATTATTGAAGGCAGTAATCGCTTTGAAAATGAGTGAACGTCTGACTATTTTGGATATTTGTGTAGTGGCGATAGGTTTAAAAATTAGTCAAACAAAGTACAAAATGTTAATAGTTTGCAGTATTTTTTGACAGAAAATACTAATAAATAGTAAAAACCAATACAATCTTCACCCTGTTGGCAAATCAGTACATTGCAAAATTGCCTCTTCGTGATAGTGAATAACTGGAACCAATCCCCCATCCAATACGACACATGAACAAGTCCCACACCATAATAGCATGACCACTATAAACTTATGAATTTACTAGATAGACAAAACCAAATATTCCGGAGAATGATAGAGAGATGAGGGGGGGGAATTGTTATTGATGGTTTTATTTTGCTTTTTCTTTACTCGTATTGTAATAGTAGAGCAGACTTATATTAAGTACTATATAATAATCCACTAAACTACCTCTGAATGGCCAGCTAAGCATCCAGAGTAGATGTTTCTTTGTGAGAGGAAACACCCTAGAAAAGACTAAAGAGAGAAAGATAGGATTAGGAGATCGGATAA
>JAJLXV010000187.1:0-27674 GCA_030571435.1 Myxozyma mucilagina | reverse complement strand
GCCTACGCAAGGGGGCTCACCCCTTATACGGCGTGCAACTATCAACAAATACAACCACTTCTCACTATCCATAACCTAGAATCCTGCCTGGTGTATAATGATCCTTTCGACCCAGTACTACATGACTAGTTTACCTATGCCATCTGACTGTCCTTCCATGCCATCCAAGCCTGTATAATGTAGCCTGCTGTCTTCTCCTGCTGCAATTTTTCGAGCACTTGGGCTCATGCACGTGCACTAACTAAGCGCGCTTTCATAAATTGACAGACTGTCCGAGTGGTTAAGGAAAAAACTCCGTAACTCCGCTTTTCTGGTAACCTGCGATACAAATACAATAAACCGTATGTCATCAAGGCCGGGTAACTAGATATAATGCAAAATAAAAAAAATTCGACAGACGCAGGATTCGAACCTACGCGCGGGAACCGCATTTGATGACCAAGAATGTAATGATTCAAGTCAAACTCCTTAACCACTCGGACAGTCTGTCAATTTATAAAAATTTCAAAAATCTGGTTCTCTATACAATTAGAATAGCTTTATTTTTTTTCTTTTGCTTAAATGTTATTTAGATTTTATTATTATTTTTGTTTCATTGTGCCTGTCAGAAGCAGTTTTGTTCTTGATTTTTTGCTTGATTTTATCTTGATTTTTATGAGTGTGATTTGGTGTAGTAGATACTTCTTATGGGCTTTATGTCACCGTGCCATAAATGATCCTCAGAATGGACAAAAAAGTTGTGTCTAGAAATGCGAAGACAATCAATAATCGCGAGTCTAATTTACCATTAAATCTCATTTAGACCAGCATCAAGCAGAATATAAAATGCTATGCTCGTTTATCACGAAAGTTTTCAATGCTGGTAAAGTCATAAAATATAGTGACTTCTCGGAGAACAAATATCAATTAATGTTGTAGCAAAATCGAAAACTTGCTGCATGAATTATGACTGAAAATTTAGACAGCCGACTCACAATAAAAACCCCACAGAACGAAACAAACCAGAAAGCTCAAGAAACATGCAGACTTCCAATCTCAGGAAACAAATATGCACCGTCGCCCGATTGAATCAAATGCATCCATAACATTCCATAAAAAAAACTTTACCGGATTACCAAAGTTCGGAAAACAATTTTACTGAATAAGCTTTCGAAAAAGCGACAACAGCTGGGATCGTGTTTCACAATACATTCTGCTCTTTGTTTTGTACCATACTTTTTATCACCCTCAATTTATCCGAGAACTTAATTCTTTGATACCGATTCAAAGTTGAGAATTTTAAGGAAAAAACCATCGCGATAATCGCGCTATTTCTCTTATCGAAGTCGGTGTAACTTTTTTTTTTGGGAGCCGTACTTGGGCATAATTTGGAGCCGCAGGGGTACTTTGTACGCCACACCTTGATAAAGTCTATCACAGATTAGGAACTCAATGGTGTTAAACTTATACACTTTTTATACGAACATCAAAAATATAATAATATATCTCATAAACACAGAGAGCATGAAAAAAAATGGCCAAGCAAAGTTGTCAATAATATGACTGTGGTACAAATACTGTTCATTAACTCGTAAAACTATGGAACCGAGAATTCGCATCGCAAAATGCAGCCCTTCGTTTCTTATTTTGAAAAGGGTCCAGGTACAAACCCTTGACAATGAATAGTGGATCACAAGCGCAAGCGCCTTTCTAATGACTTTGAGCTGTATCAGATCGTGACAACGACAATTGATTAGATCTGATTGCTATTTCTTAAAGTCAGGATTCTATCAGGTTATCTGTAGCTTTTATTTAGCCACGGATCATAAAGCCATCGTAAAATAGGTTCAAGCAATTCAATTCAAATTCCATCATAAAATCAAAAAGGGTAAAAAGAAATTAAACAACGAGGACAAAACACGGAAAACAAGAAAAAAACAACGGTTTTGCGCCAATAAACAACAAAACGAGTGTGAAGCTATAAGCATATTGAATATTTATATAGGTAAGTATCGCATAAATGAGTATTTAAAAGTCATCTCCTGCAGCACTTCTTGTTTGTGATATGGTGATTGTGTACATAGATTCATTTTGATGACATAAATCATTCAATTACAGTCAAAAACTGAGATTAAGCCTTAACTGGGAGATCCTCCTTGGGTCTGAGTTCAGGTGCGGTGGTTTTTTGCTTGTTGTCGAGTTCGACCTTGCTATATGGTCAAGAAATGTTAGAACCTGCAAACATACATTCAAAAACGACAAAGGGGAAACATACGCGTACCAGGCACCACCTGCCAAAGTAAGAATGATTCCAAGAGCATTCATCGGAGTGACCGCGAGATGGAAGAACAAGATAGCAAGAACAATAGTCAAGATCTGCTTGACATTGGCAGCGACTGTCATAGTAAGAGCACCAGTCTTCTTGTTTGCAGTGAAGGAGACAACGTTCAATCCAAATGCGATTGCACCGTTCAAGGCAAGCTTGATCAGCATTGAAGTGTCCATGGAAACAGGCCAGTACTCCTTCAATGAGGTCAATTCGCCAGTGAAGTACGCGTAGATGATGCATTGCACAAAGGCAAGCGGAGACATGCGGAAAAGAAGCTCGAGCGGCGACAATTTTAGACGACCAGTTTGCACACGGTTAGTAACGACGGTCTTCAAAGCAGCCAAGAAAGCACCAAGCAAAGTGAGGATGAAGCCCATGGCGGTGAAGTAGTAGTCACCGGCGGTAGCGAATCCGACACCGGCGACGACAGGAATGAGAGAGATGTAGGTCATGACGGAGTAGACCTTGCGGAAGGCAATGACGTAGATAAGAACAGTGAATAAGGGAGTCATCGCGCGCACAATCTGATGGAAAGGCACGGTGACGAGGTTGAGCGAGACATTGGAGATTGCGATGTTGATGGTGTACAGAAGCGAGAAGAGGAAAAGAGTAAAGTTCTCGCGATCGGACAGCGGAGTGAGAGTGAACGCTCCCCGTAGGTAAAAGTAGAGACAGCCCAGAGTTCCGCAGAGGGTGTGGATTCCGGTCAGAACGTACGGGAAGGGGAAGTTTCCGAGGACGGCCTTGTTGTAGAGGGTGAGCGCGAGGTTGAAGAAGAAGTACACGGCCAGCCACAGGTACTTTGTGCGCAGCGAATCAACAGGCTGTGTCAGGACAGCGCCATGAATTGGCAGAATGGCAGCAGGCGACGACATTTGGAGAAAGAATAAACACAGACAACAAAAAACAAAAAAGAAACAAGCGACGGGGTCTGGCGGTTTATAGACGGGCTGCTGGCGATACTTGCGGCAGACACAAACTTCAGGTCCCGTTGCAGCAGCAGCCCGAGTTAGGTGGTGCTGCATCGCACCGCCACGCGCACCAGCCGCAGACTCACTGCCACGCATAACCGCCGCTGGACTCCGCACTTACGCAGCGGCTGCACAGATTCCGCTGCGTCTCTCCGGAGTTTGTTGTGTCGTCATCGCGCGGGTTCTGGACAGGGCCCACTCGCAGAGCGGACCTGGCCTTGCGGACTATGTTCTTAACCGCAAGTGTAATTGTATGTTTTTCATTAATCATATAATTAAGAGGAGATCCTTCTTGGAACAAGACATTCATATCACGTGGAAAGAACAAGCCCCACACTTGCTATTGTGATTCGACACGACTACACCCTAATCTGGCTCTCTTTATCAACCATGCTCGAATCCAAACGCCTGATTCTTTGTAGATTGCGCAGACACAAGTCACAATTACACAAGCATTGCAATGCATTCACTATAGCCAGAGCACTGAAACAATAATGAGTGCTCTGACTCGTCCTACCCTGACTCCTAATTAAGACACCGCGAAGTCCAAGCCAGTGACAAATACAGATAGCAACCGCCAACATGTTGTAAAATCCCACAAACATAACGCCGATAATATAACAAATCACTCAATACTCCTTTCTAGCCCAAAACGACTCCGTAAACCATTAAACATCTCCTCGCCAGCGTCCCACCATATTAGACCCGTGCTTCACGGCTCTCAAGATCCGGAGCGGTCAATTCGCGTCACCTGATCACAAATTTCGCGCCAGACCAGCACACACCAGACCGTACTCATCAAATAACTGCTATTTCACATTGCTTAACAGCTCAACCTCCAAAATGTACTTTCCTTCCTTGTACTTCTCGGATTTCTCGTAAGCATGGTCGTATTTCCAACCCACGCAAGCATGACAATGCCTGCAGTATATGTCACGGACAGTGTGCTCGCCCGTAGTCATCGTACGGTCTTCCGGTTTGCCCTCAGTTACGTTGACTCTAAACAAATACTGTTAATATAAGAGCACATCAAACAAGGGCGCAGCAGGATTCATAATTGCAGATCGTACACTTTCTCAAACAAATATGCTTTTCCATGTTGACCACGAAATTGCTAAATCACCCATTAACAAAATGCTAATGATAACAACAAACATAAATCAACGCAACAGATTGCACTACTTACGCGGGAAATGATATCATGATAGTTGGAAAGATGAGTATTGCACATCTTACAGCCGTAGACACGGCTGTCGTCAAGATAAACATTATACTTCAGCCCCATTTCCAAACACTACCAAACTTCCTCCCTCGTTACCGGGCTCCGTGAAATACTACTTGTTGCTGTCGTAAGCGTGCAGATTGTCCAGTGGTGTGCTATTGATGTGCGGAATCTTGCGGGGATTACTAGAGCACTGGCTTCGGCCGGTGCCAGTTGGGAGTTTATATATTAAATCTTATCATGTGATTCGTAATTAACTTCACGTGATCGGTACTTGATTGCTGCCAACTACATTGCTTTATCCGCATCAAGAAATACTACATTCAGAGACTCCTCTCGAGTTGACATTTCTTGACATGGACGACCTCGATCGAATAAAAATCACTGTTGTAAGATACCATTGACGCTTTCTTGGCTTTGTTCGAGTCGAGCCATCAAATACACTACGTTATCTTTAGCTTGGTTAAAAGCTTATCGAGCAAGAGCAACCATTAGCACTCAGATACCTATCTGTTTACTTGACAACTTCGACGCAACAAATAAAGTAACGGGGCTTTGCTGCAATTAAGTGTTTGAATTATGTTTCTAGAAGCCATTCGGGTTGTTTGGGAATCAATGATCTTTAAAAGTTCACAAACGACTCGGCGATTGATATTATCAGACAATACTTTCAGATTTGAAGCTCGACTCGACTAAATCATCCAGCAGAAGATATTAACAGTTTTTACAGGTCAATGATGTCCAATTGGTTCGTCGTGGTAATCACGTAAGCGGCACCTTACATTTGACCGCTCATCATTTAATCTTCCGCGTTGATCCTCCTCCACATGCAGTACACGATACAAATGGAAAACCAATTAAGCCAGGCCTCGCTAAAGAAGTCTGGATTTGCTACCCTATTATGGCTTATGTTGAGAGACGTCCGTTTAGTGTGTTTACTGGATTCTCTGCCATTCGTATACGTTGCCGAGATTTTACTTTTGTTGCATTGAACTTCAAGTCTGATAATGATTCGAAAGCGGTGTTTGATACTTTAATGGCTCTAACTTGTGTCCGTATGTAGCTACTTTGAGCTTATTTTACTACTTACAAGATAACTAACGAGAATAGCGTCGGTTGATCATCTGTACGCCTTTTATTACCACCCAGGTTCTGCTGAGCGAAGTGTCAATACCTGGAACATCTACAATCCAATCAAAGAATTCGAACGAATGGGTGTAGGAATATCTAATCACAACTGGAGGGTCACCAATATTAACTCCAACTATGACTTTTGCCCAACATATCCCGCAATTCTTTCTGTTCCCACCTCTATTTCTGACTCTTCGCTGCTCTACGCTGGAAAATATCGATCCAAAGCACGCATCCCTGCACTATCATACATACACTGGCTCAACGGATGTTCAATCACCAGGTGTGCTCAGCCTTTGGTTGGATTAAAGCAAAATAGATCTCCTCAAGATGAACGATTCATCGAAGCAATTTTCTCAACTACACAAGTCGCCAATGTGTACGGGGCTTCGCAAGAGAATCTAATTTGCGATGCTCGACCGACTACGAACGCAATCGCACAAACTGCTTTAGGTGCCGGTTCTGAAAATATGGAAAACTACAAGTTTGCCCGAAAAGTTTATTTGGGAATTGACAATATTCATGTCATGAGAGATTCTTTAAATAAAGTCTACGAGGCTTTAAGGGATAGCGATATAACGCCTTTGCCACCAAATAGGGAATTGCTGTATAAGAGCAATTGGTTGAAGCATATTTCAACTGTGATGGAAGGTGCAGTTTTAATGGGACAGCGGTTACATTACTATAACTCGCATGTACTAGTGCATTGCTCCGACGGATGGGACCGTACTGCACAGTTGTCTTCGTTAGCACAAATCTTTTTGGATCCATACTTTAGAACTATTGATGGTTTCATAATTTTAGTCGAAAAGGAATGGCTAGCATTCGGTCATCGCTTTGCTGAACGATGTGGCCATTTATCTAGTGAGAAATCATTTGTGCAAGTTTCTGATAAATCTGGTTCAGGTAGTGCAACCATGAGTACAGCAGAGAAAGCTTTCAATAGCGTTATATCCGCAGCTAAATCTGCTGCAGAGAAAGCTGCCAATAGTGGATACGCTAATAACAATTCAAAAAATGGTGGTACTACCGAAGGAATTGGAGGAGGAGGGCAGACTCGCGGACTGAAATATACAGCACCAATTTTCCATCAGTTTCTGGATTGCGTTTATCAGTTACTCCGACAATTTCCCGATAGATTTGAATACAACGAGCGGTTTTTAAGAAGAATGCTGTATCATCTAAATTCATGTCAATATGGAACGTTTCTGTATAATAACGAAAAGGAGAGATTAGATGCAGACGTTAGGCATCGAGCGCAGAGTGTTTGGAATTACTTTATCGTTCGGAAAAAAGAGTTTTTGAACGCAAAATATAACCCGTCATTGAACGAAAAAAATAACGGAGAGTATAAAGTTATCTTCCCTGATCCGAAAAGCATTAGATGGTGGCATGAAGTCTTTGGACGAACAGAGGAAGAGATGTCTGTGGTTACGTTGAATGGAATTGGTACATCAGCTACAGCATCAGCAGCTGTTCACAAACATCGACATGCACCTCATCATCCATTGCCACCACGCCAGCAAAATGTTCGACAGCAGCAGCACCTACAGCATCAACTTCAGCATCAAAAACTTCTCCAAGAGCAAGCTAGATATTCTCCACAGCCTATGTACGACTCATCCAGTATGGGTAATAGCTCTTTTGACAACTTCAAAGAAACTGCAACTGCTACATTATCTTCTTGGGCGACTTCGTTAGCAGAAACTTCGAATGCATGGGCAACAGCCGCTACACCATATCTTGTTTCAACATATGCAGATGCGATCACTGAAGACGAAAGAAAGTATCAAGAAAGAGAGGCAATCCACAGTCAATCAAGATCTGAGAAAGGTAGCTCGGATCCCATTCCAAAAAATGATGTGGTCGATGCGGCACTACCAGATGTTTGGGCTTCCTCTACGCCTGTGATGGCATTTCCTACAAAAGCTACGATATCTCATGCGCCTACTGTGGCAGTAGCGGACAATGCGGCTGATCAGCAATTAGCTGATGTTGCATCATTGGACGGAGATGATGATATCGACGTTCCTACGTCTTCTAAAGATGACACACTACCTGTCTCAGGGTTGTCTACGGCACATAGTGATGGGAATAAGACATTTGACGCAGAGACTATGAATAAAATGGCGGCATTAGATTTGGATCCATTGGATAAATATTCGTTATCTCATGCTGGGTCCGCTGTGGATGAGTATATTCCTGAAACTGAGTGAAAAGAATTCTGTTTCTCGTTTCTTGTTTTTTTTTTTGGTTTGATGTAGAATAGTCTTGAGTTATTGTATATAGATCTATGTGCTTGACTGGTTTGCACCGCGAAGAATAGTTGTGAGCAGCTGTACACTCATCGGCAATTAGAAACCAATGATCTCTAAATGTTGCACATATGTATTTTACACTCAAAACTATATATTTATTTCTCTTTCTTGTTCTCCTCACTGGAGCTCTTGCCTTCCTTACTCTCAAGTTCTTTCTTCCTTCTCTTCTCTCGAAGTTCTTCTCTCTCCTTTGCAAACATAGCAGCCTCAGCTTCATCTTGTATTTCCGCCCAATACTGACCAAGTTGTAATCCCAAAACACCCAACAAAGTCAGCGCAATGATGACCTGACTGGCAGCAATAACATTGATACCTGTGACTTCATCAACCTCACCCCAATCATTGCTAACAGCACTAATCAATCCGTTTCTGACATTCGTCATGTATGTAATCAGGCCAGCCATGAATAGAACCAAAGAACCACCATCAAAGAGTTTGTTCGACTCGGAAGGCTTGTAGAGCTTTGTAACGAATCCAATGAGAGCAATGCCAATAATCAAATGGAACGCATTTTTAATTATAGTAGGTTCAGTTGCTAGTTGAAGATAATGCTGTTTTGACAGATTTACAGACTCTGGGGTGGGATTTTGCGTCCAGAGTGTTTTGTGATCGTATGTCCAATTGACGAAAATTGCTCCAAGAATGAATGAAGATGCTATAATTCGCTAATTGTCAGCATAGGCTAAATTAGATAAAGGAATATCAACACATACCACTAATGATCAAAGCAGTGGGGAAACTTCGGCTTGATGTAGGCATTTTTGTGTCGTGGTTATCAGATGCAAGCACGGACGATGTCAAGATCAAAATGCAAGTAGATCAGAAAATAAGAAATTGTTTTCCACTTATTGATAGATAACAGCTGGACAGCTGTACAATTCCAATCAATAAATATCAAAAAAAAATTACTAAAATCCAAAATTAGTGTTTAATTGACAAGGAAAAAGAAAAGTGAATTTGTTCTCGGCTCAACGATTTATGGATGTCATCGCTTTACGAGAGTCTGGAATACCGCTTGCAGAATGAATGACATTTTAGCGGGGTTCGTACTTTTCCGCTTCTACTTCCAAGAACCAAATTGAAAGATTACCCTAAAGCCCTACTATTCATTTCTAACCCTATTTTAACTTTTTGTGTAAAAAAACCATATCAACGCGTCCTAGACGCGTTTCTCATTAGGGTTTTTTGCTTCATGGTAAACGCACAACAAATTTCAAGGCTTTCTCAACTCATTGTCACTTTACTAATTTTAGAAATCATGAAAATGGAATCTGATGAGAACACGCTACTTCTATTGGGTAGCTATAATTGAAGGAAAGGTTACTCATTCCTGTGATAAGCATATGAGACCCGATTTATGGGAAGAGGCAAAACCATTTACTAGCCATGAGTCCGTAGCACATATTGCAGCATCTCTTTTACAGGCCAAAAATACATGGGAAAGACCCTAGCTACAGCAAACACAATCATTAAAAAAGCTTTAAATGAAATTACACTCAAGCATCAATAGCTCTATCAACTCAATCCGTATGTCAGTTCTGACTGCAGCAGACAAGATTTAATTAATTACAGACTTACTTTTGGATAAGGTAAAAAAAACATCTTTATTTAGAACTACATTGCACGCGCCTTCATTCTGATATATGTATATTCCATTGCCTAATATTTATTTGCCAGAGGTAAGAGCGCAGTCAGATGTGATGATAGGCTTGAATCCACCCTCCTTTGGCAAGCACTCAAACTCAAAGATGTCAACTGGAACACCAAGAGTAGTGCAAGCGTTGGGGATATCAACGATAGCAGCAAGGTGACCCTGGACGGGAGCGCAAGAAAGCAAAATGTAGAGCTGCTCACCAGTGTAGCCGAATTTCTTGAAGTACTCAATGAATTGCAGGCAGGTCTGCTTGTAGGCAACGTTGACGTCAAGGTAGTGCTGCTTTCCGTTCTCGTCAACAGAAAGACCCTCGAAAGTGAGGTATCGAGAAGGACCGTAGTGGGGCTCGACGGGACCGGGGATGTACATGGGGTTCTTCATCTTCATGTCGGCAACACCGTTCTTGATAATCTCACACTTGATGGTGATGATACCAGCCATCTCGATAGCACCGCAGAAAGAGATCTCACCGTCACCCTGGGAGAAGTGGAGATCTCCGATAGAGAGACCAGCACCGTCCTTGTAGATAGGGAGGTAAGACTTGGAACCACGAGACAAGTTCTTGATATCGCAGTTACCACCGTGCTCACGAGGAGGAATGGTACGGGCACCCTCCTGAGCAACCTTGGCAGCGACCTCGGCGTCACCAGCACCAGCGAAAGCGTAGCTGGGGTTAGGAAGGTTAGCGACAGTGCGCTCAGTACCAATGGCGTGGTGGTGGTCAACGAGCTCCTTCTCACGCTCGTTCCAGGTGTCAAGAAGCTCCTGGGAAGGCATGCAGCCCATGATACCAGGGTGAATCAAACCGGGGAAACGGACACCGGGAATGTGACGGGAAGAGCAGAAGATACCCTCGAAATCCCAGATAGCCTTAGCGGCGTTGGGGTAGTGAGAGTCAAGGAAACCACCTCCGTTGTTCTTGTCGAAAATGGCACAGTATCCCCATGGTTGCTCAGGGAAGGGCTGGACGTCCTGGATCTCAACAACGAGAACGTCACCGGCCTTGAGACGTCAAGTTAGAATAAAATACGACAATTTTTGAAATTACAATGCAATTGATACTGACCTTAGCACCCTCAACCTCAATAGGGCCAGAAAGGTAGTGAATGCGGGTCAAGTCACAGTACTTAATATCATCGGCGGAATCGTTGTTTCCGATTTGACCACCAGTCCAGTCAAGGCACTCAACGTTGACGACTTCACCAGGCTTGATTTTGCACTACAAAGTGAACTCTAGTCAGCACATACTTCTCCAATAGCAATAAAATGCAATTGATATCAAAAGGCATGCATACGGAGAAGGGAATGTCCGGATGCCATCGGTTGTGAAGCTGAGGCTGCTCCCAGGCAGGCTTGTTAAGGTCGACCTTCACGGCGGTTCTGATAGCTGATTTTCCCATTTTCGAAAGTTGAACAACAATTATTCAGTTAATTGAGTAAATTAAACAATTAAAAGACTGACACAGAAGAAGAAAAGGAAGAGAGAAGGGAAAGAAAGGAAAGCCGGGCGCGGGGAGGATAGGGCCAGCGCCGTTCCAACTGACTCGGGAACCACTATCGCCTGAAAACTCTAAATGTTATCTCCCAAGACCTGTAAGCGCATATTGCAGCACAAGAACCTTGGCATGTGTTAGCAGTTACATACTATCTGTGCGGCTCATGCACTTAGGCAAAGGCCGATATCTTCTGCCTCGATCAGGAAAACGCATCCAGGAGACGGCAACCGGCGGTGATTGGCTCTGGACACCGGCTTCGCAGGTCCCCGAAGGATTCACCGACTCAGGCTCCTTCACAACTCACGTTCTTCCTTTCTGTCCGGTCTACTTCCCCGTTTATCGCAGTGAACAATGGCAATTGGTGAGCTTATCGTGCAATTGGGTCATTGGAAACAATGCTTATCGCAAATCTTTAGGTCCCATCCGCACAGCTATCAAAGTCGACTTCGAGAAACCGGCGACTGAGCAGCCCGGTTTCCACAACAGATGGCATCCGGATATTCCCTTTGCTGCCTGGGCTAAGCCCGGTGAGGTTTTCCACGTCGAGTGCTTCGACTGGACCGGAGGACAGGTCAAGAACGACGATTGCGCCGATGATATCCTCAACCTCAAGCTTGATGGTGTCCATGTCCTTTCCGGACCCATTGGTATCGAGGGTGCGGAGGTACGTGTCTATCCATTCCTTTTATAGCTGATTCGGTTGCTGTGAAGTCAATTGAGTGCTGACTGGTGTTTTTGTATGATAACAGCCCGGTGATGTTCTCGTTGTCGAGATCCAGGACATTCAGCCCTTTGCCTCCAAGCCATGGGGATACACAGGAGTCCTCGACAAGGCCGCTGGTCCCTCTTTGCTTGACAACCACTTCCCTGAAGCCTTGAAGGCTATCTGGGACTTTGACGGTATCTTCGCTTCGTCGCGTCACATTCCCCATGTCAAGTTCCCCGGTCTCATCCACCCCGGTATTCTGGGAACGATGCCTTCCCCTGAACTTTTAAGCAAGTGGACCGAGCGTGAGACGGAGTTATACGAGCACCACCTCGAGATCAAGTCCGAACTCCAGGTCGCTCGCTTGCCCATGGAGTCCGGTGTCTACGCTGGACAGAGCATTACACCCGAGGCCTTCAAGAAGGTTGCGAAGGAGGGTGCTCGTACTATTCCTCCTCGTGAGCACGGTGGTAACGCTGATATCAAGAACTTGTCCAGAGGTTCTAAGGCTTACCTCCCTGTTTTTGTTAAGGGTGCTGGTCTCTCTGTTGGTGACTTGCACTTTTCCCAGGGTGACGGTGAAATTTCTTTCTGCGGTGCCATCGAGATGGCCGGTATTATTACCTTCAAGTGCTCCGTCATCAAGAACGGTGTCAAGGACTTCGCCATGAACACTCCTATGTTCCTTCCTGGACCTGTTGAGGCTCACTATGGCCCTTCACGATACCTTACTTTTGAAGGTATCTCGGTTGACGAGGATGGAAAGCAGCACTTCCTCGACGCCCATGTTGCCTTCAAGGGTGCCTGCCTCCAGCTCATTGACTACTTCAAGCAGTTTGGCTACACTGGAGAGCAAATCTACCTCCTTCTCTCTGCTGCTCCTGTTCAGGCTCACATTGCTTCTATCGTAGATATCCCTAACTCTTGTACTACTATCGGAATACCAGCTGATATCTTTGACTTTGATATCATGCCCAGAGAAGGAAAGATTGAGCCCATGGACATGGGATCCTGCGCTTACTTGAGCAAGAAATAAGTCTCACATTAATGTATTTGGAGTTGTGTTAATTTGTGTCGGGCTCAAATGATTACTTTTCTTTACTTTATGTATAAACAATATAAAAATACTATGCAGAAATTGTCTATGGATCATAAAAAGCTAAATGGGAAAGAACTGCTGATTTCATAGAGCTCAGCCGCACGTCGTGGAATAACCAAATTAATCATTGATGGTCTATCACAGTTAGGAACAACCTTTGATTCATTTTCGTCTTGTTGCTGCATTCACGTTTTGTACTTTTTTGATTTTTGTTTTTTACTTGAAGTTTTTTAAAACATGGATGACGAGAGCAAAATTGCTAACTTTTGCGCCATCACCGACGCTGATCCTGCACGTGCTTCTCAGTATCTAGCAGTATGCGACGGCGACCTTGATCGAGCAATCAACTTCTTTCTTGAATCTGGTGGTCCCTCCTTAGACGGAGGCTCTTCAACTGCTAATACTCAATCTAACAGAGACATTGTAAGTCATTTGTAACATTTTTTAACCCTTACTAAACAAAGCTATTCGATACATAGGTTGAGTTACCGGATGACGATGCTGCGTTGGCTGAACAACTTCAGCGAGAAGAAAATGAGCGGCAAGAGCCACAAGCTCGTGAGAGAATTGCACCTCGAACAGAGACTTTGATAGAGGACTTTGGTTACGGTTATCCGCAAATACCAATGTCAAGCACATCACGAAGTACGTCATAAAGTCTACGGCTATATCCATTGTGTACTAATTAGAATCTCAGACCCACGTCCACCGTCTGTGTTTAACCAAATGCATGGATCTGCTCACAGAGAGGGAATGACTGAAAAGCAGTCTAGGCTTGAGCAGCTCTTTAGACCTCCATTTGATATCATTTCTCCTTACGACATTGATACTGTATGTATTAATTGAGATTATTTATTTGATTGCGTTTAACATATGTATGATCAGGCAAAGGAAAAAGGTCGAGAGCAAAAGAAATGGTTACTAGTCAATCTACAAGATCTCTCCGACTTTAACTGTCAGGTTCTAAATCGAGATTTTTGGTCAGATGAGGCAGTCAAAGAAACGGTTCGCGCAAACTTCATTTTCATGCAATACGATAAAGACGCATATGACGGTCAGTCGTTTTTATCACTTTACCCTTGTCACAAATTTCCGTATGTCGGCATTTTGGATCCGAGAACGGGTGAAGAAATGAAAAAATGGCATGAGCTGTCGTCGCCTAGTGACTGGGTTATGTCGGTACATGAATTTCTAGAAAGATTCAGCCTTGATCCTCGATCTAGAAATCCTATCGGAAAAATAGCGAAACACAAGGTATGTTAATTTATTTTTGAAGGTAAGAGTAAATTCTAACTTTCTGATTATTAGCCCCTGGACCAAATGACTGAGGAAGAACAAATACGATTTGCCCTTGACCAATCCATGGGTAAGAATGACGAGGATTCTGAAGTAGCTAGCGAAATGTCAAGCGTGAGTGCTGCTGATAGCGGAGATGAGGATTTGATTGATTTTTCAAGCTCCTCGTCTTCTGCTAAGGACAAGGGAAAGCGCAAAGTCGAAGTAATAGATCTTGAAGAAGATGCGGATCATATGGACGAAGATGCAGTGTTGACTCCTGACGGTAAGATTCTTTTTCAATTTATGAACTACTCCGCTGACTTAAAAGATATGTTTGCAATGATTCAACCTGTCGCACGAGACGAACCCGCTCCCGACCCAAAAACCACCACTCGTGTCCAACTGCGTTTAAGTGATGGCTCACGAAAAATCCGTCGTTTATCATTAACCGATCCTGTACGATATTTGTTTGAGTTCGTAAAGCATGATATTCCCGAAATGCAAGAAAAACATTTCCAAATCATTAGTTCTGACAGACGGAAACTGATTGACATGCTTGATAAAACCATTGAAGAAGCGGGATTGAAAAATGCTTCAGTTTTGATTGAAGCTGAAGATGATTAATCTGGTGTTTGCCTAGTTCATTTTATGTTAATATATTCTACTGCAAAGTAGTTTAAAGTATTGCTACGAATTCGAATGCTTGTATTTTTAGAATGTAAAGAAGTAGTTCGTGAGCAAACGTTTCAACGATGTAATTCTGTTATTCAGATTTTTTTAATCATTGTATCTCTTAAGCAAATAGAACCATCATTCAAAAAAATCTTCAGACAAAAAGACTCTCAATTACAAAAACAGTAATGTTTGGTGCATGTGCGGCGCACCTCAAGTTTGACAGCTGTTTATGCGTCTATATAATTAGAGTTTCGTTATTACTTAACGCGTTGCCTTTGTTTACTATCCGCAAGATTCTGGTCCATATCTACAGCTCACTTCACGTGATTTTATTAACGATTTCATACATGAAATACTGATTGGCTCTGACTCAGTTGCCCAGGTTATCTATTTCGGGCGAATTGACTTGAAGCAAAGAACGAGATATGCAGCTGGGTTCACCGTCTCTGACGACGCGGCCACCCGGATCAACCATTAATCCTGATGATTTTTACATAAAACAACAAAGGATAGGGGGTGGAAGTTTTGGTAATGTTTACAAAGGGTATACAGAAGAATGTCTGTTGTTATTTGTATTTTATCGTACTGAATATTGGCTAGAATCGATCGTCATTCTGGAGGGCCTGTTGCCATTAAAGTTATTGATTTAGAAACCGCCGACGATGATGTGGATGACATAGTGCAAGAAATCAAAATTCTGAGTCAGATGAGATCACAGTATGTTACTCAGTATTTTGGGAGTTACTTGCATGGCGCACACTTATGGATTGTAATGGAGTATTGCGGAGGAGGCTCATGCGCGGATTTATTGAAAGCAGGAAGTATTCCCGAAGATTACATTGCGATCATCATGAGAGAAATTCTCAAAGGACTGGAATATTTGCATGCCGAGCAGAAGATCCATAGAGACATAAAGGCTGCTAACGTGCTACTCACAACTGGCGGTGACATTAAACTAGCAGATTTTGGTGTAAGTGGGCAACTCACCGCTAGCACCATCAAGAAACGAACCTTTGTTGGTACTCCAGTAAGTTTCACTTATTGCCATCTGAATTTTTTGAAATTGAAGGACGTGCGTTTACCTGTTGATAGTTCTGGATGGCTCCTGAAGTCATCAAAATGAGTGGCTACGACTTCAAAGCAGATATCTGGTCGTTGGGAATTACCGCAATCGAGTTAGCGAAAGGTGAACCTCCACTATCTCATATTCACCCAATGACTGTACTACTCCTTATTCCTAAAAATCAGCCACCTACCTTAGATGGTGATTTTAGCAAAATGTTTAAAGAGTTTGTGGACTGCTGTTTACAAAAAGACCCAAAACAGGTATGCATTCGTAGTCGCTTTATGAAAATCAATTTTCACAAAAAAACTACTAATACTTTTGTATAGCGTTTAACAGCAAAAGAGCTTTTAAAGTTAAAATTTATCAAATCAGCGAAGAAAACTACGCAATTACTGCGTCTTATCGAACGCAAAGAAATATATCTTGCAGAAAAAAGCAAACGGAAGGCTAGCACACATGGAGATCAACAAGACATCAACTATAACAGTTTCTTGACTGGAAGAACGGACGCGTCAGGATGGGAATTTGATACTGTGAAACCAAGCGGCGCACTAAGAGATGCTGCTGTCGATGCTACCATTCAAGCAAAGTTTAACACAATCAGAGTGAAAAGAAATCCATCAGGGTCAATAAGAGGCAATGCGGCTGCTGCTGCTGTTCAAGAATTACAAGTGAATAAACGACGAACATCCCATCATGCTCATAAATCATCATCATCATCATCCAGCCACACTGATACACCGGGAATCAACCATATACTGTCCCAAATGGATATCAATAATGCACCATCGACTAATAATTCAGTGATGATGGAAAATTCATCAAAGCCAGCGGAAAATGACTATGAACGAATGAGAAGCGTATCATCTTCAAATAGAAATAGTCAGAATCTACAAGATGCATCAGGAAAACTAAGAAAAAAACATTCAGCTCATTTATCACAGGAGCATCTTTTCACTCCAAATTCATCACCTAGAGTATTGCACACGCCTCATGCTCTTCAAGATCTTGTAATTACAGATGACGATGATGACGAAATCGGATTTTTGCAATCAAGTTCTGATCGGGATGTCAGGCATGAACAGAATGCAGCACGCACGCCGCCACCACCACGTCAAAAATCGCCGGTTTTAGCTACTCCAAAATACGAAGATGACGTATTTGGCAGTAATTATAACAGTAACGACGAGTCAGAAGATGTGGAGAGCATTGGAGTTTTTCAAGGACTAATTTTACCGGCTCTTTATGAACTTGAAAGACGATCTCGAACTGAGAAGACACGGGCTGTTGTAAGAAGATTGAAAAATGCTATTCAGGCGGCGGAAATTGAAGAACCGGGTATTGGTGAGACATTTGTGGAGGAGTTGTATAGAGGTTTGAGGAGTGTTAATATTGTTTGATGATCAAGGGGTTTATTTCATTTCAGTATTAGTGTCATTAGCATTATTTTAGTTATGGTGCGCAGAATTAGGGTAATTAATAGAATCTTATAGCCAATATTTACAAATTTCTAGTTCGTGACCATCTATCTAATTGCTTGTGCATGTGATATTAACCAAAAATCCTTTATGCTAATCTTTCCGCTTCTTTTTATGCTTTTTAGGCGAGTCCGATTTTGACTCCTTTTTGCTCTTCTTTTCCTTCATTTTCCGCTTTTTGCCTTTAGATTCCAAAACTTCAGTATCAATGTCCATTGGATCGCTACTCATTCCATCTTTTTCTTCTGTTTCAACTACTTTATCCGTCACTTCTACACTACCGCCCTCTTGCGCATCTTCGCTGGAATTCGATGTTTCGGAGTGTTTTCGTTTCTTTTTCTTTTTGTGTTCTTCACCATCGTGTTTTCGTTTCTTAGAACTTTTGCTTTTGTGCTCTTTGTGCTCCTTGTGCTCTTTGTGTTCTTTGCTCTTTTTACTGTGATCGCCTTTCTCTGACTTCTTCTTTTTCTGACGATGGGAATCTTCACCATCCGTTGAGGACTTTGAATGCTTATCAGATTTGTCACCATGGTGTGTTTTTGAGTGACTGAGTGAAATATGACCGTGGTGTGAAGTTTTTTCCACTTGGATCTTTTCGGAATTGTCCTTTTCTAGAATTATATCATGATCTTTGATCGTCGCACCTAATCTTTCCCCCATCACGAACTTGACTCTTGATCCCCATTTCCCAATCCGGTTGTAAGACTGGCTAACTTTTGTTTCGGTCTCCCACATAGAAACTTTATGATTTGTAGTCTCAGTTGTTGTGGAAGTGCTTGTGGTTGTTGTAGTCACCTCTTTTGTACTCTGTTCGCTATTAGCTTCTCCACCGTCGTTTAGCCGACTTAGAAGAGCTTGAAAAGAATCTAATCCTGGTGCCCAGTTGTTTGCATCTTGATTTGCAATAGCTGACTTGGCTCCCAATCCTAGCGTATCATCTTTTAATGTAACTTTAACATGACTAGTAATCGCTCTATCCGCTGCGGAGGTTCCAAGTCCTGAACCAGGCGTCCAGCCCATTTTTTCCAAATGACGGTGTCCAAATCTGTCGGTATCTGTTACCTTTAGTTTTTGTCACTGACTGCCTTATAGTTATTATCAAACCTTTTGACCATGCTGTATTTTGAGGATCAAATGACAGTCTTTGTCGATTCTTCGGAGCAGCTAGTCCAACCATTTTTGCCCTGATTCTCAAATAAAATTACAAAACAAATGTGCACTTTCAAAAAGTCTCAATGATATACAGAGAAAATAAAATTTAGCTCACGCGATTTTATTTTTGAATTAAAGAAGACATGGAGGTACCAACTATTTCATGAAATTTTTTGGGAGAACAAGCTATTAAAATTTCAACCTAACCCGAAGAACTGGAAACTCTGTGTCACTGCCATTCTAAGAAGCTAGTGAGCGCTAAATTAAAATACCCCCGTTCCGTTTTAAGACATTCTCTCATTTCATCAAGTTCTATTGTTATATAAACTTTTACAGAGCAACTGAAATTTATAGTTTTAACGACTTTTAATAATCAAATTTCATGCAAACCAACCAGTCATCCCAAATTTTCAATCACTATGTTCTATTTCAATTCGCTGCATCATTGCTAGGACCCGGACTTCTTAGAATAGAGTCCCATTTGTTGTCAGCCCATGCAGTCTCCCAATCTTCCATCTGAGCTGCATACTTGATAAACTCGTCAAACTCTTTGCCAAGTGAATCAGTTACTGGAGCGTCCACAGCGGTTACACTTATTTCCGCTGCTTTCTCCAGAAAATGATCGTCTATCAATGTCGGTTCAGCGTATGAGTTGTTCTCTAGCGATCCGTCCTGGGAAGACGAAGAAGATGACTCTGACATAGATGCAGAAGGTACAGGCATATCAGTAAGTATTGACAAATCGTTTGTCAATTCCTTCGGCCTAATGTTATTGAAGTCAGCCTGTGATGGCTGTAAAGATACAGAGGACATATCCAATATTTGAGATATTTCACTGTCTTCATCAGTCGAGGCTGACGCATTCTTTTCGGGCGACGTTCCATCAGAGTTCTCGTGTATACCATCGACACCACGAGCAACTAGATACACTTGAGAGAGCAGAGCTTGGAGATCAAGACTTTTACTGTTTGTGCTGTAATCGGTATTACCGTTCATCCTATCACGATCAGAAACAATGCTTTGATATTCGAGAGGAAGATTTGCGGAAGCAAGAGGAAGACCAATTGGGTTTATATAGCCGATCTTTAGCCACACACCAGTACGTAGTCGATTGATCGATAACCACATATCTTTCACAGCTTCTGAAGTATCAAAAACCTTGATAAAATGGAGGACCTCAAAAACTTTCTCTATAACTCGTAATCTTTCATCAGGTATTGTTGTACTGCCTGGTTCTGGTAAGGTAGGTTTGTTCAGATATAAGTCTTGCAGAATAATTAGTATTGCATGAAATGGCTGAACAGAACGAATGTACCACATGAAAATCAGAAACTCTGGCAATCTTGCGAATCCTAAGTAGTACTTCAAAGTATTGATGGCAGCTTCAATAACTTGCTCACGAACTGATCGCTCGCCAGCGTTTCGCTTTTGACTACTTAAATCAGAATCTTTCAAGTAATTTGGATGATGCAGATACGTGTAAGCCTTTTCCACCACCAAATGAGAGAATTCATACATCCAGCTAACTGTGACGTCTTTCTCTACATCAACGACGTCGTCGCTTGCTTTCTTCGCATTTTTCATCTCTTCTAGTTTAGTCCATCGAAAATCCATTCGTTTTTTCAACTTTACAATGTCTTCGTCTAGCTTGTCTATTTGAGTAATACCAATTCTCTGTACGCCATATACAGCACGTAAAATCGTGCAGTTCAGAAGAGATGCTTCGGATATTGAATTGGCGAGTAAAATACAAGGGTCTATTTGGTCCTTGTATTCTACACCGTCAAGGAAAACATGCTCACTCGGTAATTTGACGTCTGTTTCTAAGCGATGAACTATAGGTGGCAAACCTTGAGACATCGAGATGATATAATCCAAGTACACAAGATGCCACCACAGAAGTCGTCTAGATTGCGCAAGTTCAACATCCATCTGTCCAGAGAAATTTGACGGATCGCGGTGTAAACCCATCATTTGCGCAACTCGAATGAGCATTGCAACTGATGATGTTCCATGGTCACTTGCATGGGCTAACGAACTCGAGCTGAGAATTGTACTGGCTTGCATAGCCTGAATCGACGCCTGTGAAGGAAATTTACAAGCAGCCAGAGCAAGGTCAACGGCTACTCTGTATTTTTGTTGCAATTCACGTTGATCTTTGACAAGTTTTTCTTGACGACTTTGTCGGGCGTACACTTCATATGAAGTGCTATAATCTTTGGTACTGAAAACTTCAAACATGGCACTCTCGCAGATACTCAGTGAAGCAGAGAAATAAATAGCGAAAATAAGAGGGAAGAAGTTTATATCGGGTCCTTTTGGCGATTGTAAGTCCATCCAAAAAATGTCATAAGATTTAATAGTGGATGTTTTGTTCAAAATCGGGATGACCGGGTGTACAGCGTTAAAAAAGTGATTTATCAAAGCGTCAGAGCTCAGCTTGTCGGGCAACATTGAAATTAAGATATGAATAGCCGCTGTTGGAGAGGAAGAAAAGTAAGGTAACAACATGGCAGTAGCCGCCCGACTTTGAGCTATCTTGTCCATTTGAAACGATTTGTTTCTAGATTTGAGCATACTGCCCATATCCACCAACTATTTAAGGCCGTAAAGTTAACATTCTTAGTCCAGTAAAAAAGTCTTTTCTATTCACCTCTTTAAAATAGGCTCCCCAAAAAACACCATTAGTGTAGCGAGATTCACCTGTAGTAGTGTCAATTGTAAGAAATCCGGGCTCAATTTTGCGAGTTGGAATTGCGATCGGATGATTGTGTGTATTGTGTTCGTATTTTTTGACAGCTTTTTTGTCTGAAACCAAAACGCGACTCTTGTCATTCTTCTCAGTGTCATCGTCGTCATCAATAATCACTGGTTCCGAGCTACTTCCTTGAGCTTCACCCGGCCGATGACCAGACGAGTAATATTCACATTTCAGATCAAGCGCTACACAGTTGGAACACGGGTTGCTTTTGTTGCATTTGACCTTTCGTCTGTGGCAATGAACACAAGAGTTTATAACTCTTCTTTTCGGAGCCATTTGCGGGTGTTTCTTTTTGCGTTTGATGTCCATTGACTGCGCGTACAACGCATCATCTGTGTTCTGCATTGTGCTTCAGAATGGCCAGTAGTCTCGATGCAGAATTATAGCGCGGTCTTGTTGTTCTCGATCAACCACGGGGATGTACAGAATATAATAACTCAAAATCAGTGCTGCATAAATCTGAGATCAAGATCTAGTTCTGACTTCCAACACGTTCATCACATAAACCTTATTTGCTCAAGTACTTAGAACTTTGACGCATGGACATTAATAATACAATTGAAACTTTGATCTGAAAAGTAACCGAGTCCTTTAATGTGTTGATAGCCTCAAGTAAAAGTGATTTTTTTGTCGCATTGGTGACACATGCCACACGCTACAGATCGATAGCAGAGTACTCAAGTACTTTGTTAGCACCAAAATAGATTCAATACCTACTTAAATGATGTGGGAAAAATATCATACATTTAGCACAAAACTTCAAAGAAAACTACCGACTTCAAAAAAAAATACAAAAGAGAAACAGAAACCAACTGTTACGCCAATATAAGAAAGCAAAAACCAACATAATTGAAATCTTTTCATGCTTAACTACTAGCCAAAATCCACGCGGTGCCGAGCATCATGATAAGCGCGATAGTAGTAAGTATTCCAGCACCGGCACGATCGCCTGTTGAAACTTCACCGGTGTAGATGTAAGTGTCAGAAGGAACTCCTGTCTCGTTAACATCGGGAGATGACCCACCGGAAGTTGCGGTGTATGGAGCCGGTACTGAACCAACTAAGAGGTTCTGAGTCACTTCCAAAGCACCCATTTGCTGACCCAAGCCCCAAGTATTGTCCCAGCCCTTCTCCAGCCATGTTGTTCCGCAAGTAACTCCGTCACTGCCTCCTACACAAGATTGAGCGATACCCTTACTTACAGTTGACCGCAAAAGGCTCATAATAGGATCGTATGTAAAAGGGGCCAATTGTGCAGTGAGACCCAAAAATCGCCCAAAATAGGCTTTGAAAGACTGCTGATCTGTATTGCACATTTGAACACGCTCACATGCAGCTTCAAACATGACTCCTTCTGAGTCAAAAAATACGTTCATACCATTCAAAGTTCCCACAATTCGATCGTACCAAATCTGATTTTCTGTATAATTATACAAATACGCAGCTCCGGCTAAGAAAATAGCAGCATTATAGGTCCATTGATATTTGGAGATGTCTGAACAGTTGGCGGTGGCGCTTGCACCATCATAGAAGTAATAGTAGTCTGTGTCCATAAATTTTACATCCACGATCCAGTCCCAAACTTTCTCCGCCCAATCCATGTATGTGTCGTTACCAGTGTAGCGAGCGAGACGCGCACCCATCATAAACAAGCCGGCGTTGGAAATTGTATTTTTATAGTCATAACCATTATTGAATTGGAAAATTTGCCATCTCAGACCACCGTTACAGTGAGCAGTATCCCAGCGTGCGGCCATGGAATCAAATACCAACTGTGAAAGAGAGAGCCATTGAGGAGAGCCATCCGGTGGATTTGTGAAATTTCTTTCGGCGGCAGACATGGAAACAAATCCCCAAAAGGATTGATCGTCATTACCTTCAGTCGTGACTTCAGTCTTTGGCATAAAATTCCAGTTGGGTCCGACATTTGCAAGAAGTGCTTCCATCAGTTGATTATTATAGGTATCGTCGCCAGTGTAGAACCAGTAATCAAGGAGACCACCCCAAGCTCCACCAGCTTCCCACCAATAATATGGACTGACAAACTTTCCAACTGTGCCTGAAGAAGTGTTTCCATTGTAATAACTCATAAGACCATGTGAAAATACAAAAGCTGCATGCTTTATGGAAGCTGAAATGGAGAGTTGTTAGCCATCGCTACGCGAACACACAAGCATTGCGCCAAGCATCAACATTGAAGAACAATTCAAATCTAAATCAAATCAATCTCAAACATACCTGGATCATCTATATCTATATCAATAGCCAGCACCGACTGCACAAAAAGAGCGCAGCAGCAGTTTAAAATAATCGAAAAATGAAGACGCATGGTCAAGCGATGCGTCGACGCGTCTTTCTAGTGCAAATAAGCAGATGGCGGAACTTCGTGTGGTGATTACAATCTGGCGAAGGACTCGCTGCAACCTCAAAAATCAGAAAAAGAACGTGTGCCGAACAACAGCAATCAACGAAAGACGTGTATTTGTTTCTCAGCGGACGCGGTCTACCAGTATTTGCTGAGCAAGGGCGTGAAAAGTCACCTCTTCAAGACTGAAGCAGAAGCCCGTACCCTAAAAATTTATTAAAAATAGGACCAGACCGAGAAAGTCAAACCTTAACAAGCACATTTTGCGCTAAATACGGTTTAGCGTGGCGATTAAGATTTGCAGATTCTCCGTGGCAGCGACCCTTGGCTCGCGAACTTGTGTTCTGACGCGTCGAGATCCCAAGCTCTGGATTGCTGGGCAGTGCTTGCCGCTGCAACTCACACCCTCTCACATTGTCTAGTCTTTGAAATGGCTGCAGAATTGACAGTTTACAGATACGTTGGGTGCCAACTTTTTTGTAGCGTGTTATCAACTAGAATGTGAAGAGAAACGGTAAAAACAAGAAGACATCGGAGACGTTGACCGCGCATTCCTGCGGGCATTTCTGACAATCCTTTGAACTTGAAACTAAAACTTAATGCTTCTAAAAATATGTAATGGTTTGCGGCTTCAGTTTTGAGATTTTTGAATGACGCTTCATGTGCAGAACTCGACTTGTAAACTCAATGTCTCGTAGCTCTTGTCGACCAGATCGTGTAGGCTTTGTCTTTTTGACGCGTTGACCCCTCAGACTTGCGATAGCAAGTTACCCCTTGATTTTGATCAGCTGTGAATTCGCAATCTTACAAAATTAGAAAATTTGTGTCTTCCGGTCTTTTTTGACTTTTGTCACTTAACCAACCCTAAATTCTACATATCCATACATGACTCCAACAGTAATGCACATTATACATCAGATGAGGGCAAATCTCGTCTGCCGATTTCCAAAAGTCAACTCCCAATAATTTTAACTTCGCTTTATCAGTGACTTTGAACCTCATCCCATCAGATATCCCAACCACAAGCATTCACAACTCAGATATGTTGTATCAATAATTGCTGTTCACTGTTTTACAGAAACTTGCTGTTTTATAAACATGAAAAATATGTTAGAACTTCGTATTCAGCATTTCTCACCCGCGTATGTTCAATCATTTGGCGTATCTTTGATAGAGCGAGTACTAAAATGCCTTCATCTGTAGATGGTTTGGCATGGTGATGGCCTTGAGTGGATGTGGAGGTGTTTTGATTAATTTTCCTTATCAAGTACATTGGCTTCGCGACCTTGGTTATGTTTTCTACGTTGTGGCAATCATCGGCGAGATTTTTTTTTCAGTCGTCACTATTCTCAGACACTGGTGGTATTCAGAGATCAACAGTAGAGTTCTTCAGCATCATACTCAATTTTTGTTTTTCAGTTGCGCCGTTATGGCGTTCGCTACTATTATTGCGGATACTAATGCTTTGTATGGAAAGCCAGCCATTTGGGTATGTTATATTTTGTGGTGGATCAACCTTCTATTCGCGGCTTGCTGCACTTGGGGTATGGTGTTCTGTGGATACATTTTTCATGCTCGAAACGAAGCAGAAAGGTTAAACGCTGTAATTCTGCTTCCAGTGGTGGTTTTTGTGGTCCAAGCTACGACCGGAACCATGATTATCAAGCATTTGCCTCATCATTGGCAACCACATATGATTATCTTGACAACGTTATTGTGGGGGAATGGGGAGCTATTGGCATATGCATATATGTGTGTATATATCTGGAGACTTTTGACTGGAAAGCTGCCATCTGAAAACTCAATCATATCCTCTTTCTTGCCAATCGGTCCTCTTGGTCAAGGTGCTTCGGGAATAGTTGCAAATGCTCAAAACTTGGAGCATTACCTTCTTATTCAAAACTATAAAAAGTATCACATGCTAGAAGAGTTCCCTATCTTTACATATGTTGCTTCTGCTATCGCTATTGTGATGCTTGGATTTGCCAGCTTTTGGTTCTTTTTGGCTATTGCTGGATGCTTATATCATCGGCCTACCAAATTTGCAATTGGATGGTGGGGCATGAGTTTTCCATCCGTACGTATCAACCACAAATTCTTGGCTAAATTTGTATGCGAAACTAATCAGTTCACATAGTCAACCTACGGCACAGCTTTCTACGAGCTGGGAAAAGCACTGGACGTTGAAGCATTTCATATTGTTGCTGCAGTCGTCGGTATGATAGTAGTGTTTCTCTCTGTATCATTACTAGTTGCCACTATATATTATGGAGCTTTAAGTGATGTTATTTATGTTCGCTCGCGCGAAGAATTACTGGGAAGTGAAAGCAACGTGATTCTGACCAATGAAAAGGCTCTTTCCCCAAATAGCTAGTAGGCTTGTCAGACATAGGAGTTATCTGGGCTGTATTCGCCTTTGGCAATATTGAGCATACTGAAATACCTTAGCATTCTGTGTCATGTTCCGTTAATGCTCTGGATCATGTGGGGCAGATTGTAGCATGGAAGTATCTGAACGCTTCAACCAGGATGGATACTAGCTTTTCATTGTGCGAGCCTGTTCTTTGAGCGCTTTGTATGTTCAATGATCTTTTACTGTTTGATTAATACTCAAACGCGTTTTTTCAAAAACCGAGATGAATCAAAATAAGAGTACATTCTTGAATCGAATGATCTGAAATGCGATACGTGCGTTGCCGTGGAGATAAGGCTGTTTTGAAAACTAGTTCGTGTCGTCACAAATGGTAGCTCGACGTTGCTCTTTGATTGTCAGAAGAAGGCTTTTCTATTGTTGACGTTCTATTCAAAGTGATGAATGTTATGTGTTACGAGGAGCAAATGTTGATTCTAGAAATGACTGCGCTGAACAATAGGAAGACTTGTGGATTTTCTCTCTGTCATGTGATGTCAACCGAATGACATTGATCTGCTTAATAGGTTCGAGGAGTCTGACGGAGCAGATATCAAGGTTATTTTAGTCGGTATAGTTTATTGCATGATATGACACAAGCAGTTCGATAGCAGATAATTAAAGTATCGTGTAAAAACTACGCGCTTTGTTTGTTGATCCTATTTTGTTGTATGCAAAACCAAATTATGCATGGAATTGATAGATTTGATATTTCCAGTTTTTGCACTAATGAAAATGTGCTGTGTGGCGATTGTCTCTATATAAAAGGAACCGTTGCTGGTAACTGTATTTTCCAGAAATGATTATTATTCTACTGTTGTTACAAAATTATAGTCAGATTCTCAAAGAACAATTAGTGTTTCTAAATTTTATTATTTTAGTGATTTTCTTTTTTTGTTTTTTTGTTTTTGTACTTTTTTCAAGTCTAGTACAGACATCATCCAGCTGTTTAAATGCTTTTCAGTTTTTTATTGTAAGAGTTAAATCTAATGGACCCAAGTTGAGACCTAATCAATGCGCATCAGTTTTAGATGAAGTTATGGAATAATTTAAGATTTTAGGGCCCAAATATGATGTCAAATATTTTAGGGAATTTTGATTGAAGACGAAGAAGTTACACGAACCGATAAATTATAAACTGAACATGCGATGCGGCGTAATAGCATGCTTTACGAAAATGATCTGAATTTAAGAAGTTTCTTTACATGACAAAATCTTTCACGACAAACAAAAACGGGTTACTATTAATTTAGTGATACTTTGAAGATAGTGTGGGTTTCATCTCATGGGTTGTTTGTTAGCTATTCATGGGCACAACAGGCGATGACAAAAGTGACATAGAATCTAACATCTCCACTAAATACCATAAATTTGAAATAATCAGACAAATAGAAAAACAAAGCAAAAGTCATGTATCTGCAAATTAATTTAACAGGCATGCAGATTGAGTAATATCAAGATATAGAAAATATGAATAAAAAATTAATTTCTTCACAATAAAAAATTGTGGCAAGATTTTTTTTTTTATCTTAAGGGCCATTTATTAGGCATATACATACATAATATGGCTCGGAGACAAAAGAG